>JAVRKA010000409.1:0-124138 GCA_034508555.1 Venustoraphidia nigricollis | reverse complement strand
CATTTCAGATATAGGTGCCGATAGGCATTTCAGATATATTTACCGATTGGCATTTTAAAAATAGGTGCCGATAGGCATTTCAGATATAGAAGCCAATAGGCATTTCAAATATAGGTGCCGATAGGCATTCCAGATATGGTTGCCGATAGGCATTCCAGATATGGTTGCCGATAGGCATTTCAAATATAGGTGCTGATAGCCGTTTCAGATGTAGTTTCCGATAGGCATTTCAAAAATTGGTGCCGATAGGCATATCAGATATAGGTGCCGATAGGCATTTCAGATATAGTTGCCGATTGGCATTTTAAAAACAGGTGCCGATAGACATTTCAGATTTAGAAGCCGATAGGTATTTCAAATATAGGTGTCGATAGGCATTTCAGATAAAGTTGTCGATAGGCATTTCAAATATAGAAGCAGATAGGCATTTCAGATGTAGTTTCCGAAAGGCATTTTAAAAATATGTGCCGATAGGCATTTCAGATATAGGTGCCGATAGGCATATCAGATATAGTTGCCGATAGGCATTAAAAATATAGGTATCGATAGGCATTTCAAATATAGGTGTCGATAGGCATTTCAGATATAAATGCCGAAAGGCATTTCAGATATAGGTGCCGATAGGCATTTCTGATGTGGTTGCCGATAGGCATTTCAAATATAGGTGCTGATAGGCATTTGTGATGTAGTTTCCGATAGGCATTTCAAAAATAGGTGCCGATAGGCATTTCAGATATAGGTGCCGATAGGCATTTCAGATATAGTTGCCGATTGGCATTTCAAATATAGGTGTCGATAGGCATTTCAGATATAAATGCCGAAAGGCATTTCAGATATAGGTGCCGATAGGCATTTCTGATGTGGTTGCCGACAGGCATTTCAAATATAGGTGCTGATAGGCATTTCAGATGTAGTTTCCGATAAACATTTCAAAAATAGGTGCCGATAGGCATTTCAGATATAGGTGCCGATAGGCACTTCAGATATAGTTGCCGATTGGCATTTTAAAAATAGGTGCCGATAGGCATTTCAGATATAAATGCCGAAAGGCATTTCAGATATAGGTGCCGGTAGGCATTTCTGATGTGGTTGCCGATAGGCATTTCAAATATAGGTGCTGATAGGCATTTCAGATGTAGTTTTAGATAAACATTTCAAAAATAGGTGCCGATAGGCATTTCAGATATAGGTGCCGATAGGCACTTCAGATATAGTTGCCGATTGGCATTTTAAAAATAGGGGCCGATAGGCATTTCAGATATAGAAGCCGATAGGTATTTCAAATATAGGTGTCGATAGGCATTTCAGATATGGTTGCCGATAGGCTTTTCAAATATAGGTGCTGATAGGCATTTCAGATGTAGTTTCCGATAGGCATTTCAAAAATAAGTGCCGATAGGCAATTCAGATATAGGTGCCGATAGGCATTTCAGATATAGTTGCCGATTATCATTTTAAAAATTAGTGTCGATAGGCATTTCAGATATAGATGCCGATAGGCATTTCAAATATAGGTGCCGATAGGCATTCCAGATATGGTTGCCGATAGACATTTCAAATATAGGTGCTGATAGGCATTCCAGATGTAGTTTCCGATAGGCATTTCAAAAATAAGTGCCGATAGGCATTTCAGATATAGGTGCCGATAGGCATATCAGATATAGTTGCCGATAGGCATTTAAAATATAGGTATCGATAGGCATTTCAAATATAGGTGTCGATAGGCATTTCAGATATAAATGCCGAAAGGCATTTCAGATATAGGTGCCGATAGGCATTTCTGATGTGGTTGCCGATAGGCATTTCAAATATAGGTGCTGATAGGCATTTCAGATGTAGTTTCCGATAGGCATTTCAAAAATTGGTGCCAATAAGCATTTCAGATATAGGTGCCGATAGGCATTTCAGATATAGTTGCCGATTGGCATTTTTGAAATAGGTGCCGATAGGCATTTCAGATATAGAAGCCGATAGGTATTTCAAATATAGGTGTCGATAGGCATTTCAGATATGGTTGCCGATAGGCATTTCTAATATAAGTGCTGATAGGCATTTCAGATGTAGTTTCCGATAGGCATTTCAAAAATTGGTGCCGATAGGCATTTCAGATATAGGTGCCGATAGGCATTTCAGATATAGTTGCCGATTGGCATTTTAAAAATAGGTGCCGATAGGCATTTCAGATATAGAAGCCGATAGGCATATCAAATATAGGTGCCGATAGGCATTCCAGATATGGTTGCCGATAGGCATTTCAAATATAGGTGCTGATAGGCATTTTAGATGTAGTTTCCGATAGGCATTTCAAAAATTGGTGCCGATAGGCATTTCAGATATAGGTGCCGATAGGCATTTCAGATATAGTTGCCGATCGGCATTTTAAAAATAGGTGCCGATAGGCGTTTCAGATATAGAAGCCGATAGGTATTTCAAATATAGCTGTCGATAGGCATTTCAGATATGGTTGCCGATAGGCATTTCAAATATAGGTGCTAATAGGCATTTCAGATGTAGTTTCCGATAGGCATTTCAAAAACAGGTGCCGATAGGCATTTCAGATATAAGTGCCGATAGGCATTTCAGATATAGGTGCCGATAGGCATTTCAGATATAGGTGCCGATAGGCATTTCAGATATAGTTGCCGATTGGCATTTTAAAAATAGGTGCCGATAGGCATTTTAGATGTACTTTCCGATAGGCATTTCAAAAATAGGTGCCGATAGGCATTTCAGATATAGGTGCCGATAGGCATATCAGATATAGTTGCCGATAGGCATTTAAAATATAGGTGCCGATAGGCATTTCAAATATAGGTGTCGATAGGCATTTCAGATATAAATGCCGAATGGCATTTCAGATATAGGTGCCGATAGGCATTTCTGATGTGGTTCCTGATAGGCATTTCAAATATAGGTGCTGATAGGCATTTCAGATGTAATTTCCGATAGGCATTTCAAAAATAGGTGCCGATAGGCATTTCAGATATAGGTGCCGATAGGCATTTCAGATATATTTACCGATTGGCATTTTAAAAATAGGTGCCGATAGGCATTTCAGATATAGAAGCCAATAGGCATTTCAAATATAGGTGCCGATAGGCATTCCAGATATGGTTGCCGATAGGCATTCCAGATATGGTTGCCGATAGGCATTTCAAATATAGGTGCTGATAGCCGTTTCAGATGTAGTTTCCGATAGGCATTTCAAAAATTGGTGCCGATAGGCATATCAGATATAGGTGCCGATAGGCATTTCAGATATAGTTGCCGATTGGCATTTTAAAAACAGGTGCCGATAGACATTTCAGATTTAGAAGCCGATAGGTATTTCAAATATAGGTGTCGATAGGCATTTCAGATAAAGTTGTCGATAGGCATTTCAAATATAGAAGCAGATAGGCATTTCAGATGTAGTTTCCGAAAGGCATTTTAAAAATATGTGCCGATAGGCATTTCAGATATAGAAGCCGATAGGTATTTCAAATATAGGTGTCGATAGGCATTTCAGATATGGTTGCCGATAGGCATTTCAAATATTGGTGCTGATAGGCATTTCATATGTAGTTTCCGATAGGCATTTCAAAAATAGGTGCCGATAGGCATTTCAGATATAGGTGCCGATAGGCATTTCAGATATATTTGCCGATAGGCATTTTAAAAATAGGTGCCGATAGGGATTTCAGATATAGAAGCCGATAGGCATTTCAAATATAGGTGCCGATAGGCATTTCAAATATAGGTGTCGATAGGCATTTCAGATATAAATGCCGAAAGGCATTTCAGATTTAGGTGCCGATAGGCATTTCTGATGTGGTTGCCGATAGGCATTTCAAATATAGGTGCTGATAGGCATTTCAGATATAGTTGCCGATTGGCATTTTAAAAATAGGTGCCGATAGGCATTTCAGATATAGAAGCCGATAGGCATTTCAAATATAGGTGCCGGTAGGCATTCCAGATATGGTTGCCGATAGGCATTTCAAATATAGGTGCTGATAGGCATTTCAGATGTAGTTTCCGAAAGGCATTTTAAAAATATGTGCCGATAGGCATTTCAGATATAGAAGCCGATAGGTATTTCAAATATAGGTGCCGATAGGCATTTCAGATATAGTTGCCGATTGGCATTTTAAAAATAGGTGCCGATAGGCATTTCAGATATAGAAGCCGATAGGCATTTCAAATATAGGTGCCGGTAGGCATTCCAGATATGGTTGCCGATAGGCATTTCAAATATAGGTGCTGATAGGCATTTCAGATGTAGTTTCCGATAGGCATTTCAAAAATAGGTGCCGATAGGCATTTTAGATATAGGTGTCGATAGGCATTTCAGATATAGATGCCAATTGGCATTTTAAAAATAGGTGCCGATAGGTATTTCAGATATAAGAGCCGATAGGCATTTCAAATATAGGTGCCGATAGGCATTTTAAATGTAGTTTCCGATAGGCATTTCAAAAATTGATGCCGATAGGCATTTCAGATATAGGTGCCGATAGGCATTTCAGATATAGTTGCCGATTGGCATTTAAAAAACAGGTGTCGATAGGCATTTCAGATATAGTTGCCAATTGGCATTTTAAAAATAGGTGTCGATAGGCATTTCAGATATAGAAGCCAATAGGCATTTCAAATATACGTGCCGATAGGCATTCCAGATATGGTTGCCGATAGGCATTTCAAATATAGGTGCTGATAGGCATTTCAGATGTAGTTTCCGATAGGCATTTCAAAAATTGGTGCCAATAGGCATTTCAGATATATGTGCCGATAGGCATTTTAGATATAGTTGCCGATTGGCATTTTAAAAATAGGTGCCGATAGGCATTTCAGATATAGAAGCCGATAGGTATTTCAAATATAGGTGTCGATAGGCATTTCAGATATGGTTGCCGATATGCACTTCAAATATAGGTGATGATGGGCATTTCAGATGTAGTTTCCGATAGGCATTTCAAAAATAGGTCCCGATAGGCATTTCAGATATAGGTGCCGATAGGCATTTCAGATATAGTTGCCGATTGGCATTTTAAAAATAGGTGCCGATAGGCATTTTAGATGTAGTTTCCGATAGGCATGTCAGAAATAGGTGCCGATAGGCATTTCAGATATAGGTGCCGATAGGCATATCAGATATAGTTGCCGATAGGCATTTAAAATATAGGTGCCGATAGGCATTTCAAATATAGGTGCTGATAGGCATTTCAGATGTAGTTTCCGATAGGCATTTCAAAAATTGGTGCCAATAGGCATTTCAGATATAGGTGCCGATAGGCATTTTAGATATAGTTGCCGATTGGCATTTTAAAAATAGGTGCCGATAGGCATTTCAGATATAGAAGCCGATAGGTATTTCAAATATAGGTGTCGATAGGCATTTCAGATATGGTTGCCGATAGGCACTTCAAATATAGGTGCTGATAGGAATTTCAGATGTAGTTTCCGATAGGCATTTCAAAAACAGGTCCCGATAGGCATTTCAGATATAGGTGCCGATAGGCATTTCAGATATAGTTGCCGATTGGCATTTTAAAAATACGTGCCGATAGGCATTTTAGATGTAGTTTCCGATAGGCATTTCAAAAATAGATGCCGATAGGCATTTCAGATATAGGTGCCGATAGGCATATCAGATATAGTTGCCGATATGCATTTAAAATATAGGTGCTGATAGGCATTTCAATTATAGGTGTCGATAGGCATTTCAGATATAAATGCCGAAAGGCATTTCAGATATAGGTGCCGATAGGCATTTCTGATGTGGTTGCCGATAGGCATTTCAAATATAGGTGCTGATAGGCATTTCAGATGTAGTTTTCGATAAACATTTCAAAAAAAGGTGCCGATAGGCATTTCAGATATAGGTGCCGATAGGCACTTCAGATATAGTTGCCGATTGGCATTTTAAAAATAGGTGCCGATAGGCATTTCAGATATAGAAGCCGATAGGTATTTCAAATATAGGTGTCGATAGGCATTTCAGATTAGGTTGCCGATAGGCATTTCAAATATAGGTGCTGATAGGCATTTCAGATGTAGTTTCCGATAGGCATTTCAAAAATAAGTGCCGATAGGCATTTCAGATATTGGTGCCGATAGGCATTTCAGATATAGTTGCCGATTGGCATTTTAAAAATAAGTGTCGATAGGCATTTCAGATATAGATGCCGATAGGCATTTCAAATATAGGTGCCGATAGGCATTCCAGATATGGCTGCCGATAGACATTTCAAATATAGGTGCTGATAGGCATTCCAGAAGTAGTTTCCGATAGGCATTTTAAAAATAAGTGCCGATAGGCATTTCAGATATAGGTGCCGATAGGCATATCAGATTTAGTTGCCGATAGGCATTTAAAATATAGGTATCGATAGGCATTTCAAATATAGGTGTCGATAGGCATTTCAGATATAAATGCCGAAAGGCATTTCAGATATAGGTGCCGATAGGCATTTCTGATGTGGTTGCCGATAGGCATTTCAAATATAGGTGCTGATAGGCATTTGTGATGTAGTTTCCGATAGGCATTTCAAAAATAGGTGCCGAAAGGCATTTCAGATATAGGTGCCGATAGGCATTTCAGATATAGTTGCCGATTGGCATTTTAAAAATAGGTGCCGATAGGCATTTCAGATATAGAAGCCGATAGGCATTTCAAATATAGGTGCCGATAGGGATTCCAAATATGGTTGCCGATAGGCATTTCAAATATAGGTGCTGATAGGCATTTTAGATGTAGTTTCCGATAGGCATTTCAAAAATATGTGCCGATAGGCATTTCAGATATAGGTGCCGATAGGCATTTCAGATATAGTTGCCGATTGGCATTTTAAAAACAGGTGCCGATAGGCATTTCAGATATAGTTGCCAATTGGCATTTTAAAAAAAGGTATCGATAGGCATTTCAGATATGGAAGCCGATAGGCATTTCAAATATAGGTGTCGATAGGCATTTCAGATATGGTTGCCGATATGCACTTCAAATATAGGTGATGATGGGCATTTCAGATGTAGTTTCCGATAGGCATTTTAAAAATAGGTTCCGATAGGCATTTCAGATATAGGTGCCGATAGGCATTTCAGATATAGTTGCCGATTGGCATTTTAAAAATAGGTGCCGATAGGAATTTTAGATGTAGTTTCCGATAGGCATTTCAAAAATAGGTGCCGATAGGCATTTCAGATATAGGTGCCGATAGGCATTTCAGATATAGTTGCCGATTGGCATTTTAAAAATAGGTGCCGATAGGCATTTTAGATGTAGTTTCCGATAGGCATTTCAAAAATAGGTGCCGATAGGCATTTCAGATATAGGTGCCGATAGGAATATCAGATATAGTTGCCGATAGGCATTTAAAATATAGGTGCCGATAGGCATTTCAAATATAGGTGTCGATAGGCATTTCAGATATAAATACCGAAAGGCATTTCAGATATAGGTGCCGATAGGCATTTCTGATGTGGTTGCCGATAGGCATTTCAAATATAGGTGCTGATAGGCATTTCAGATGTCGTTTTCGATAAGCATTTCAAAAATAGGTGCCGATAGGCATTTCAGATATAGGTGCCGATAGGCACTTCAGATATAGTTGCCGATTGGCATTTTAAAAATAGGTGCCGATAGGCATTTCAGATATAGAAGCCGATAGGTATTTCAAATATAGGTGTCGATAGGCATTTCAGATATAGGTGCCGATAGGCACTTCAGATATAGTTGCCGATTGGCATTTTAAAAATAGGTGCCGATAGGCATTTCAGATATAGTTGCCGATTGGCATTTTAAAAATAGGTGCCGATAGGCATTTCAGATATAGGTGCCGATAGGCATTTCAGATATAGTTGCCGATTGGCATTTTAAAAATAAGTGTCGATAGGCATTTCAGATATAGAAGCCGATAGGCATTTCAAATATAGGTGCCGATAGGCATTCCAAATATGTTTGCCGATAGGCATTTCAAATATAGGTGCAGATAGGCATTCCAGATGTAGTTTCCGATAGGCATTTCAAAAATTGGTGCTGATAGGCATTTCAGATATAGGTGCCGATAGGCATTTCAGATATAGTTGCCGATTGGCATTTTAAAAATAGGTGCCGATAGGCATTTTAGATGTAGTTTCCGATAGGCATTTCAAAAATATGTGCCGATAGGTATTTCAGATATAGGTGCCGATAGGCATATCAGATATAGTTGCCGATAGGCATTTAAAATATAGGTGCCGATAGGCATTTCACATATATGTGTCGATAGGCATTTCAGATATAAATGCCGAAAGGCATTTCAGATATAGGTGCCGATAGGCATTTCTGATGTGGTTGCCGATAGGCGTTTCAAATATACGTGCTGATAGGCATTTCAGATGTAGTTTTGGATAGGCATTTCAAAAATAGGTGCCGATAAGCATTTCAGGTAGAGGTGCCGATAGGCATTTCAGATATAGTTGCCGATTGGCATTTTAAAAATAGGTGCCGATAGGCATTTCAGATATAGAAGCCGATAGGCATTTCAAATATAGGTGCCGATGGGTATTCCAGATATGGTTGCGCATAGGCATTTCAAGTATAGGTGCTGATAGGCATTTCAGATGTAGTTTTCGATAGGCATTTCAAAAATAGGTGCAGATAGGCATTTCAGATATAGGTGCCGATAGGCATTTCAGATATAGTTGCCGATTGGCATTTTAAAAATAGGTGCCGATAGGTATTTCAGATATAGAAGCCGATAGGCATTTCAAATATAGGTGCCGATAGGCATTCCAGATATGGTTGCCGACAGGCATTTCAAATATAAGTGCTGATAGGCATTTCAGATGTAGTTTCCGATAGGCATTTCAAAAATTAATGCCGATAGGCATTTCAGATATAGGTGCCGATAGGCATTTCAGATATAGTTATCGATTGGCATTTTAAAAATAGGTGCCGATAGGCTTTTCAGATATAGAAGCCGATAGGTATTTCAAATATAGGTGTCGATAGGCATTTCAGATATGGTTGCCGATAGGCATTTCAAATATTGGTGCTGATAGGCATTGCAGATGTAGTTTTCGATAGGCATTTCAAAAATAGGTGCCGATAGGCATTTCAGATATAGGTGCCGATAGGCATTACAGATATAGTTGCCGATTGGCATTTTTAAAATAGGTGCCGATAGGCATTTCAGATATAGAAGCCGATAGGCATTTCAAATATAGGTGCCGATAGGCATTCCAGATATGGTTGCCGATAGGCATTTCAAATATAGGTGCTGATAGGCATCCCAGATGTAGTTACCGATAGGCATTTCAAAAATTGGTGCCGATAGGCATTTCAAATATAGGTGCTGATAGGCATTTCAGATGTAGTTTCCGATAGGCATTTAAAAAATAGGTGCCGATAGGCACTCCAGATATGGTTGCCGATAGGCATTTCAAATATAGGTGCTGATAGGCATTTCAGATGTAGTTTCCGATAGGCATTTCAAAAATTAATGCCGATAGGCATTTCAGATATAGGTGCCGATAGGCATTTCAGATATAGTTGTCGATTGGCATTTTAAAAATAGGTGCCGATAGGCTTTTCAGAAATAGAAGCCGATAGGTATTTCAAATATAGGTGCTGATAGGCATTGCAGATGTAGTTTCCGATAGGCATTTCAAAAATAGGTGCCGATAGGCATTTCAGATATAGGTGCCGATAGGCCTTACAGATATAGTTGCCGATTGGCATTTTAAAAATAGGTGCCGATAGGCATTTCAGATATAGAAGCCGATACGCATTTCAAATATAGGTGCCGATAGGCATTCCAGATATGGTTGCCGATAGGCATTTCAAATATAGGTGCTGATAGGCATTTCAAATGTATTTTCTGATAGGCATTTCAAAAATAGGTGCCGATAGGCATTTCAGATATAGGTGCCGATTGGCATTTCAGATATAGTTGCCGATTGGCATTTTAAAAATAGGTGCCGATAGGCATTTCAGATATAGAAGCCGATAGGCATTTCAAATATAGGTGCCGATAGGCATTCCAGATATGGTTGCCGATAGGCATTTCTAATATAGGTGCTGATAGGCATTTCAGATGTAGTTTCCGATAGGCATTTCAAAAATAGGTGCCGATAGGCATTTCAGATATAGGTGCCGATAGGCATTTCAGATATAGAAGCCGATAGGCATTTCAAATATAGGTGCCGATAAGCATTCCAGATATGGTTGCCGATAGGCATTTCAAATATAGGTGCTGATAGGCATTTCAGATGTAGTTGCCGACAGGCATTTCAAAAATTGGTGCCGATAGGCATTCCAGATATAGGTGCCGATAGACATTTCAGATATAGTTGCCGATTGGCATTCTAAATATAGGTGCCGATAGGCATTTCAGATATAAAAGCCGATAGGTATTTCAAATATAGGTGTCGATAGGCATTTCAGATATTGTTGCCGATAGGCATTTCAAATATAGGTGCTGATAGGCATTTCAGATGTAGTTTCCGATAGGCATTTCAAAAATAGGTGCCGATAGGCATTTTAGATATAGGTGCCGATAGGCATTTCAGATATAGTTGCCGATTGGCATTTTAAAAATAGGTGTCGATAGGCATTTCAGATATAGAAGCCGATAGGCATTTCAAATATAGGTGCCGATAGGCATTCCAGATATGTTTGCCGATAGGCATTTCAAATATAGGTGCTGATAGGCATTCCAGATGCAGTTTCCCATAGTCATTTCAAAAATTGGTGCCGATAGGCATTTCAGATATAGGTGCCGATATGCATTTCAGATATAGTTACCGATTGGCATTTTAAAAATAGGTGCCGATAGCCATTTCAGATATAGAAGCCGATAGGTATTCCAAATATAGGTGTCGATAGGCTTTTCAGATATAAATGCCGAAAGGCATTTCATATATAGGTGCTGATAGGCATTTCTGATGTGGTTGCCGATAGGCATTTTAAATATAGGTGCTGATAGGCATTTCAGATGTAGTCTTCGATAGGCATTTCAAAAATAGGCGCCGATAGGCATTTCAGATATAGGTGCCGTTGGCATTTCAGTAATAGTTGCCGATTAGCATTTTAAAAATAGGTGCCGATAGGCATTTCAGATATGGTTGCCGATAGGCATTTCAAATATAGGTGCCGATAGGCATTCCAGATATGGTTGCCGAAAGGCATTTCAAATATAGGTGCTGATAGGCATTTCAGATGTAGTTTCCGATAGGCATTTCAAAAATAGGGGCCGATAGGCATTTCAGATATAGGTGCCGATAGGCATTTCAGATATAGTTGCCGATTGGCATTTTAAAAATAGGTGCCGATAGGCTTTTCAGATTTAGAAGCCGATAGGTATTTCAAATATAGGTGTCGATAGGCATTTCAGATATGGTTGCCGATAGGCATTTCAAATATTGGTGCTGATAGGCATTGCAGATGTAGTTTCCGATAGGCATTTCAAAAATAGGTACCGATAGGCATTTCAGATATAGGTGCCGATAGGCATTACAGATATAGTTGCCGCTTAGCATTTTAAAAATAGGTGCCGATAGGCATTTCAGATATAGAAGCCGATAGGCATTTCAAATGTAGGTGCCGATAGGCATTCCAGATATGGTTGCCGATAGGCATTTCAAATATAGGTGCTGATAGGCATTTCAGATGTATTTTTTGATAGGCATTTCAAAAATTGGTGCCGATAGGCATTTCAGATATTGGTGCCGATAGGCATTTCAGATATAGTTGCCGATTGGCATTTTAAAAATAGGTGCCGGTAGGCATTTCAGATATAGAAGTCGATAGGTATTTCAAATATAGGTGTCAATAGGCATTTCAGATATGGTTGCCGACAGGCATTTCAAAAATAGGTGCTGATAGGCATTTCAGATGTAATTTCCGATAGGCATTTCAAAAATATGTGCCGATAGGCATTTCAGATTTAGGTGCCGATAGGCATTTCAGATATAGTTGCCGATTGGCATTTTAAAAATAGGCGCCGATAGGCATTTCAGATATAGAAGCCAATAGGTATTTCAAATATAGGTGTCGATAGGCATTGCAGATATGTTTGCCGATAGGCATTTCAAATATAAGTGCTAATAGGCATTATAGATGTAGTTTCCGATAGGCATATCAAAAATAGGTGCTGATAGGCATTTCAGATATAGGTGCCGATAGGCATTTCAGATATAGTTCCCGATTGGCATTTTAAAAATAGGTGCCGATAGGCATTTTAGATGTAGTTTCTGATAGGCATTTCAAAAATAGGTGCTTATAGGCATTTCAGATATAGGTGCCGATAGGCATATCAGATATAGTTAGCGATAGGCATTTAAAATATAGGTGCCGATAGGCATTTCAAATATAGGTGTCGATAGGCATTTCAGATAAATTTGCCGAAAGGCATTTCAGATATAGGTGCCGATAGGCATTTCTGACGTGGTTGCCGATAGGCATTTCTGACGTAGTTGCCGATAGGCATTTCAAATATAGGTGCTGATAAACATTTCAGATGTAGTTTCCGATAGGCATTTCAAAAATACGTGCCGATAGGCATTTCAGATATAGGTGCCGATTTACATTTCAGATATAGTTGCCGATTGGCATTTTAAAAATAGGTTCCGATAGGCATTTCAGATATAGAAGCCGATAGGCATTTTAAATAATGGTGCCGATAGGCATTCCAGATATGGTTGCCGATAGGCATTTCAAATATAGGTGCTGATAGGCATTTCAGATGTAGTTTCCAATAGGCATTTCAAAAATTGGTGCCGATAGGCATTTCAGATTTAATTGCCGATAGGCATTTCAGATATAGTTTCCGATTGGCATTTTAAAAATAGGTGCCAAAAGGCATTTCAGATATAGAAGCCGATAGGCATTTCAAATAGAGGTGCCGATAAGCATTCCAGATATGTTTGCCGATAGGCATTTCAAATATAGGTGCTGATAGGCATTTCAGATGTAGTTTCCGATAGGCATTTCAAAAATTGTTGCCGATAGGCATTTCAGATATAGGTGCCGGTAGGCATTTCAGACAAAGTAGCCGATTGGCATTTTAAAAATAGATGCCAATAGGCATTTCAGATATAGAAGCCGATAGGTATTTCAAATATAGGTGTCGATAGGCATTTCAGATATAGTTGCCGATAGGCATTTCAAATATAGGTGCTGATAGGCATTTCAGATGTAGTTTCCGATAGGCATTTTAAAAATAGGTGCCGATAGGCATTTCAGATATAGTTGCCGATAGGCATTTCAGATATAGTTGCCGATAAGCATTTTAAAAATAGGTGTCGATAGGCATTTCAGATATAGAAGCCGATAGGCATTTCAGATATAGTTGCCGATTGGCATTTTAAAAACAGGTGCCGATAGGCATTTCAGATATGGTTGCCGATAGGCATTTCAAATATAGGTGCCGATAGGCATTCCAGATATGGTTGCCGATAGGCATTTCAAATATAGGTGCTGATAGGCATTCTAGATGTAGTTTCCGATAGGCTTTTCAAAAAATGGTTCCGATAGGCATTTCAGATATAGAAGCCGGTAGGTATTTCAAATATAGGTGTCGATAGGCATTTCAGATATGATTGCCGATAGGCATTTCAAATATAGGTGCTGATAGGCATTTTAGATATAGTTGCCGATTGGCATTTTAAAAATATGTGCCGATAGGCATTTTAGATGTAGTTTCCGATAGGCATTTCAAAAATAGGTACCGATAGGCATTTCAGATATAGATGCCGATAGGCATTTTAAAAATAGGTGCCGATAGGCATTTTAGATGTAGTTTCCGATAGGCATTTCAAAAATAGTTGCCGATAGGCATTATAGATATAGGTGCCGATAGGCATTTCAGATATAGTTGCCGTTTGGCATTTTAAAAAAAGGTGCCGATGGGCATTTTAGATGTAGTTTCCGATAGGCATATCAAAAATAGGTACCGATAGGCATTTCAGATATAGGTGCCGATAGGCATATCATATATAGTTGCCGATAGGCATTTAAAATATAGGTGCCGATAGGTATTTCAGATATAAATGCCGAAAGGCATTTTAGATACAGGTGCCGATAGGCATTTCTGATGTGGTATCGATAGGCATTTCAAATATAGGTGCTGATAGGCATTTCAGATGTAGTTTCCGATAGGCATTTCAAAAATAGGTACCGATAGGCATTTCAGATATAGGTGCCGATAGGCATTTCAATTATAGTTGCCAATTGGCATTTTAAAAATAGGTGTTGATAGGCATTTCAAATATAGAAGCCGATAGGCATTTCAAATATAGGTGCCGAACGGCATTTCAGATATGTTTGCCGATAGGCATTTCAAACATAGGTGCTGATAGGCATTTCAGATGTAGTTTCCGATAGGCATTTCAAAAATTGATGCCGATAGGCATTTCAGATATAGTTGCCGATGGGGATTTCAGATATAGTTGCCGATTGGCATTTTAAAAATAGGTGCCGATAGGCATTTCAGATATAGAAGCCGATAGGTATTTCAAATATAGGTGTCGATAGGCATTTCAGATATGGTTGCCGATAGGCATTTCAAATATAGGTGCCGATAGGCATTTCAGTTATAGGTGCCGATAGGCATTTCAGATATAGTTGCCGATTGGCATTTTAAAAATAGGTGCCGATAGGCATTTTAGATGTAGTTTAAGATAGGCATTTCAAAAATAGGTGCCGATAGGCATTTCAGATATAGGTGCCGATAGGCATATCAGATATAGTTGCCGATAGGCATTTAAAATATAGGTGCCGATAGGCATTTCAAATATAGGTGTCGATAGGCATTTCAAATATAAATGCCCGAAAGGCATTTCAGATATAGGTGCCGATAGGCATTTCTGATGTGGTTGCCGATAGGCATTTTAAATATAGGTGCTGATAGGCATTTCAGATGTAGTTTTCGATAGGCATTTCAAAAATAGGTGCCGATAGACATTTCAGATATAGGTGCCGATAGGCATTTCAGATATAGTTGCCGATTGACATTTTAAAAATAGGTGCCGATAGGCATTTCAGATATGGTTGCCGATAGGCATTTCAAATATATATGCCGATAGGCATTCCAGATATGATTGCCGATAGGCATTTCAAATATAGGTGCTGATAGGGATTTCAGATGTAGTTTCCGATAGGCATTTCAAAAAATGGTGCCGATAGGCATTTCAGATATAGGTGCTGATAGGCATTTCAGATATAGTTGCCGATAGGCATTTTAAAAATAGGTGTCGATAGGCAATTCAGATATAGAAGCCGATAGGCATTTCAAATATAGGTGCCGATAGGCATTCCAGATATGGTTGCCGATAGGCATTTCAAATATAGATGCTGATAGGCATTCCAGATATAGTTTCCGATAGGCATTTCAAAAAATGGTGCCGATAGGCATTTCAGATATAGGTGCCGATAAGCATTTCAGATATAGTTGCCGATTGGCATTTTAAAAATAGGTGCCGATAGGCATTTCAGATATAGAAGCTGGTAGGTATTTCAAATATAGGTGTCGATAGGCATTTCAGATATGATTGCCGATAGGCATTTCAAATATAGTTGCTGATAGGCATTTCAGATATAGTTGCCGATTGGCATTTTAAAAATAGGTGCCGATAGGCATTTTAGATGTAGTTTCCGATAGGCATTTCAAAAATAGGTACCGATAGGCATTTCAGATATAGGTGCCGATAGGTATTTTAAAAATAGGTGCCGATAGGCATTTTAGATGTAGTTTCCGATAGGCATTTCAAAAATAGGTGCCGATAGGCATTATAGATATAGGTGCCGATAGGCATTTCAGATATAGTTGCCGATTGGCATTTTAAAAAAAGGTGCCGATAGGCATTTTAGATGTAGTTTCCGATAGGCATTTCAAAAATAGGTACCGTTAGGCATTTCAGATATAGGTGCCGATAGGCATATCAGATATAGTTGCCGATAGGCATTTAAGATATAGGTGCCGATAGGCATTTTAGATATAAATGCTGAAAGGCATTTTAGATATAGGTGAAGATAGGCATTTCTGATGTGGTTGCCGATAGGCATTTCAAATATAGGTGCTGATAGGCATTTTAGATGTAGTTTTCGATAGGCATTTCAAAAATAGGTGCCGATAGGCATTTCAGATATAGGTGCTGATAGGCTCTTCAGATATAGTTGCCGATTGGCATTTTAAAAATAGGTGCCGATAGGCATTTCAGATATAGAAGCCGATAGGTATTTCAAATATAGGTGTCGATAGGCATTTCAGATATGGTTGCCGATAGGCATTTCAAATATAGGTGCCGATAGGCATTTCAGTTATAGGTGCCGATAGGCATTTCAGATATAGTTGCCGATTGGCATTCTTAAAATAGGTGCCGATAGGCATTTTAGAGGTAGTTTAAGATAGGCATTTCAAAAATAGGTGCCGATAGGCATTTCAGATATAGGTGCCGATAGGCATATCAGATATAGTTGCCGATAGACATTTAAAATAAAGGTGCCGATAGGCATTTCAAATATAGGTGTCGATAGGCATTTCAAATATAAATGCCGAAAGGCATTTCAGATATAGGTGCCGATAGGAATTTCTGATGTGGTTGCCGATAGGCATTTTAAATATAGGTGCTGATAGGCATTTCAGATGTAGTTGCCGATTGGCATTTTAAAAATAGGTGCCGATAGGCATTTCAGATATAGTTGCCGATTGGCATTTTAAAAATAGGTGCCGATAGGCATTTCAGATATAGGTGCCGATAGGCATTTCAGATATAGTTGCCGATTGGCATTTTAAAAATAAGTGTCGATAGGCATTTCAGATATAGAAGCCGATAGGCATTTCAAATATAGGTGCCGATAGGCATTCCAGATATGTTTGCCGATAGGCATTTCAAATATAGGTGCTGATAGGCATTCCAGATGTAGTTTCCGATAGGCATTTCAAAAATTGGTGCCGATAGGCATTTCAGATATAGGTGCCGATAGGCATTTCAGATATAGTTGCCGATTGGCATTTTAAAAATAGGTGCCGATAGGCATTTTAGATGTAGTTTCCGATAGGCATTTCAAAAATATGTGCCGATAGGTATTTCAGATATAGGTGCCGATAGGCATATCAGATATAGTTGCCGATAGGCATTTAAAATATAGGTGCCGATAGGCATTTCAAATATATGTGTCGATAGGCATTTCAGATATAAATGCCGAAAGGCATTTCAGATATAGGTGCCGATAGGCATTTCTGATGTGGTTGCCGATAGGCGTTTCAAATATAGGTGCTGATAGGCATTTCAGATGTAGTTTTCGATAGGCATTTCAAAAATAGGTGCCGATAAGCATTTCAGGTAGAGGTGCCGATAGGCATTTCAGATATAGTTGCCGATTGGCATTTTAAAAATAGGTGCCGATAGGCATTTCAGATATAGAAGCCGATAGGCATTTCAAATATAGGTGCCGATGGGTATTCCAGATATGGTTGCGCATAGGCATTTCAACTATAGGTGCTGATAGGCATTTCAGATGTAGTTTTCGATAGGCATTTCAAAAATAGGTGCAGATAGGCATTTCAGATATAGGTGCCGATAGGCATTTCAGATATAGTTGCCGATTGGCATTTTAAAAATAGGTGCCGATAGGTATTTCAGATATAGAAGCCGATAGGCATTTCAAATATAGGTGCCGATAGGCATTCCAGATATGGTTGCCGACAGGCATTTCAAATATAAGTGCTGATAGGCATTTCAGATGTAGTTTCCGATAGGCATTTCAAAAATTAATGCCGATAGGCATTTCAGATATAGGTGCCGATAGGCATTTCAGATATAGTTATCGATTGGCATTTTAAAAATAGGTGCCGATAGGCTTTTCAGATATAGAAGCCGATAGGTATTTCAAATATAGGTGTCGATAGGCATTTCAGATATGGTTGCCGATAGGCATTTCAAATATTGGTGCTGATAGGCATTGCAGATGTAGTTTTCGATAGGCATTTCAAAAATAGGTGCCGATAGGCATTTCAGATATAGGTGCCGATAGGCATTACAGATATAGTTGCCGATTGGCATTTTAAAAATAGGTGCCGATAGGCATTTCAGATATAGAAGCCGATAGGCATTTCAAATATAGGTGCCGATAGGCATTCCAGATATGGTTGCCGATAGGCATTTCAAATATAGGTGCTGATAGGCATCCCAGATGTAGTTACCGATAGGCATTTCAAAAATTGGTGCCGATAGGCATTTCAAATATAGGTGCTGATAGGCATTTCAGATGTAGTTTCCGATAGGCATTTAAAAAATAGGTGCCGATAGGCATTTCAGATAAAGGTGCCGATAGGCATTTCAGATGTAGTTGCCAATTGGCATTTTAAAAATAGCTGCCGATAGGCATTTCAGATATGGTTGCCGATAGGCATTTCAAATATAGGTGCTGATAGGCATTTCAGATGTAGCTTCCGATAGGCATTTCAAAAATAGGTGCCGATAGGTATTTCAGATATAAGGTGCCGATAGGCATATCAGATATAGTTGCCGATAGGCATTTAAAATATAGGTGCCGATAGGCATTTCAAATATAGGTGTCGATAGGCATTTCAGATATAAATGCCGAAAGGCATTTCAGATATAGGTGCCGATAGGCATTTCTGATGTGGTTGCCGATAGGCGTTTCAAATATAGGTGCTGATAGGCATTTCAGATGTAGTTTTCGATAGGCATTTCAAAAATAGGTGCCGATAAGCATTTCAGGTATAGGTGCCGATTGGCATTTTAAAAATATGTGCCGATAGGCATTTTAGATGTAGTTTCCGATAGGCATTTCAAAAATAGGTACCGATAGGCATTTCAGATATAGATGCCGATAGGCATTTTAAAAATAGGTGCCGATAGGCATTTTAGATGTAGTTTCCGATAGGCATTTCAAAAATAGGTGCCGATAGGCATTATAGATATAGGTGCCAATAGGCATTTCAGATATAGTTGCCGATTGGCATTTTAAAAAAAGGTACCGATAGGCATTTTAGATGTAGTTTCCGATAGGCAATTCAAAAATAGGTACCGATAGGCATTTCAGATATAGGTGCCAATAGGCATATCAGATATAGTTGCCGATAGGCATTTAAAATATAGGTGCCGATAGGTATTTCAGATATAAATGCCGAAAGGCATTTTAGATACAGGTGCCGATAGGCATTTCTGATGTGGTATCGATAGGCATTTCAAATATAGGTGCTGATAGGCATTTCAGATGTAGTTTCCGATAGGCATTTCAAAAATAGGTACCGATAGGCATTTCAGATATAGGTGCCGATAGGCATTTCAATTATAGTTGCCAATTGGCATTTTAAAAATAGGTGTCGATAGGCATTTCAAATATAGAAGCCGATAGGCATTTCAAATATAGGTGCCGAACGGCATTTCAGATATGGTTGCCGATAGGCATTTCAAACATAGGTGCTGATAGGCATTTCAGATGTAGTTTCCGATAGGCATTTCAAAAATTGATGCCGATAGGCATTTCAGATATAGTTGCCGATAGGGATTTCAGATATAGTTGCCGATTGGCATTTAAAAATAGGTGCCGATAGGCATTTCAGATATAGAAGCCGATAGGTATTTCAAATATAGGTGGCGATAGGCATTTCAGATATGGTTGCCGATAGGCATTTCAAATATAGGTGCCGATAGGCATTTCAGTTGTAGGTGCCGATAGGCATTTCAGATATAGTTGCCGATTGGCATTTTAAAAATAGGTGCCGATAGGCATTTTAGATGTAGTTTAAGATAGGCATTTCAAAAATAGGTGCCGATAGGCATTTCAGATATAGGTGCCGATAGGCATATCAGATATAGTTGCCGATAGGCATTTAAAATATAGGTGCCGATAGGCATTTCAAATATAGGTGTCGATAGGCATTTCAAATATAAATGCCCGAAAGGCATTTCAGATATAGGTGCCGATAGGCATTTCTGATGTGGTTGCCGATAGTCATTTTAAATATAAGTACTGATAGGCATTTCAGATGTAGTTTTCGATAGGCATTTCAAAAATAGGGGCCGATAGGCATTTCAGATATAGGTGCCGATAGGCATTTCAGATATAGTTGCCGATTGGCATTTTAAAAATAGGTGCCGATAGGCATTTCAGATATGGTTGCCGATAGGCATTTCAAATATATATGCCGATAGGCATTCCAGATATGATTGCCGATAGGCATTTCAAATATAGTTGCTGATAGGCATTTCAGATGTAGTTTCCGATAAGCATTTCAAAAAATGGTGCCGATGGGCATTTCAGATATAGGTGCTGATAGGCATTTCAGATATAGTTGCCGATAGGCATTTTAAAAATAGGTGTCGATAGGCAATTCAGATATAGAAGCCGATAGGCATTTCAAATATAGGTGCCGATAGGCATTCCAGATATGGTTGCCGATAGGCATTTCAAATATAGATGCTGATAGGCATTCCAGATATAGTTTCCGATAGGCATTTCAAAAAATGGTGCCGATAGGCATTTCAGATAAAGGTGCCGATAAGCATTTCAGATATAGTTGCCGATTGGCATTTTAAAAATAGGTGCCGATAGGCATTTCAGATATAGAAGCTGGTAGGTATTTTAAATATAGGTGTCGATAGGCATTTTAGATATAAATGCTGAAAGGCATTTTAGATATAGGTGCCGATAGGCATTTCTGATGTGGTTGCCGATAGGCATTTCAAATATAGGTGCTGATAGGCATTTTAGATGTAGTTTTCGATAGGCATTACAAAAATAGGTGCCGATAGGCATTATAGATATAGGTGCCGATAGGCATTTCAGATATAGTTGCCGATTGGCATTTTAAAAAAAGGTGCCGATAGGCATTTTAGATGTAGTTTCCGACAGGCATTTCAAAAATAGGTACCGATAGGCATTTCAGATATAGGTGCCGATAGGCATATCAGATATAGTTGCCGATAGGCATTTAAAATATAAGTGCCGATAGGCATTTTAGATATAAATGCTGAAAGGCATTTTAGATATAGATGCCGATAGGCATTTCTGATGTGGTTGCCGATAGGCATTTCAAATATAGGTGCTGATAGGCATTTTAGATGTAGTTTTCGATAGGCATTTCAAAAATAGGTGCCGATAGGCATTTCAGATATAGGTGCTGATAGGCTCTTCAGATATAGTTGCCGATTGGCATTTTAAAAATAGGTGCCGATAGGCATTTCAGATATAGAAGCCGATAGGTATTTCAAATATAGGTGTCGATAGGCATTTCAGATATGGTTGCCGATAGGCATTTCAAATATAGGTGCCGATAGGCATTTCAGTTATAGGTGCCGATAGGCATTTCAGATATAGTTGCCGATTGGCATTCTTAAAATAGGTGCCGATAGGCATTTTAGATGTAGTTTAAGATAGGCATTTCAAAAATAGGTGCCGATAGGCATTTCAGATATAGGTGCCGATAGGCATATCAGATATAGTTGCCGATAGACATTTAAAATATAGGTGCCGATAGGCATTTCAAATATAGGTGTCGATAGGCATTTCAAATATAAATGCCGAAAGGCATTTCAGATATAGGTGCCGATAGGCATTTCTGATGTGGTTGCCGATAGGCATTTTAAATATAGGTGCTGATAGGCATTTCAGATGTAGTTTTCGATAGGCATTTCAAAAATAGGTGCCGATAGGCATTTCAGATATAGGTGCCGATAGGCATTTCAGATATAGTTGCCGATTGGCATTTTAAAAATAGGTGCCGATAGGCATTTTAGATATGGTTGCCGATAGGCATTTCAAATATAGGTGCCGATAAGCATTCCAGATATGGTTGCCGATAGGCATTTCAAATATAGGTGCTGATAGGCATTTCAGATGTAGTTTCCGATAGGCATTTCTAAAATAGGGGCCGATAGGCATTTCAAATATGGGTGCTGATAGGCATTTCAGATATAGTTGCCGATTGGCATTTTAAAAATAGGTGCCGATAGGCATTTCAGATATAGGTGCCGACAGGCATTTCAAATATAGGTGCCGATAGGCATTTCTGATATGGTTGCCGATAGGCATTTCAAATATAGGTGCTGATAGGCATTTCAGATGTAGTTTCCGATAGGCATTTCAAAAATAGGTGCCGATGGGCATTTCAGATATAGTTGCCGATATGCATTTCAGATATAGTTGCCGATAAGCATTTTAAAAATAGGTGTCGATAGGCATTTCAGATATAGAAGCCGATAGGTATTTCAAATATAGGTGTCGATAGGCATTTCAGATATGGTTGCCGATAGGCATTTCAAATATAGGTGCTGATAGGCATTTCAGATGTAGTTTCCGATAGGCATTTCAAAAATAGGTGCCGATAGGCATTTCAGATATAGTTGCCGATAGGCATTTCAGATATAGTTGCCGATAAGCATTTTAAAAATAGGTGTCGATAGGCATTTCAGATATAGAAGCCGATAGGCATTTCAAATATAGGTGCCGATAGGCATTCCAGATATGGTTGCCGATAGGCATTTCAAATATAGGTGCTGATAGGCATTCCAGATGTAGTTTCCGATAGGCATTTCAAAAAATGGTTCCGATAGGCATTTCAGATATAGAAGCCGGTAGGTATTTCAAATATAGGTGTCGATAGGCATTTCAGATATGATTGCCGATAGGCATTTCAAATATAGGTGCTGATAGGCATTTCAGATATAGTTGCCGATTGGCATTTTAAAAATAGGTGCCGATAGGCATTTTAGATGTAGTTTCCGATAGGCATTTCAAAAATAGGTACCGATAGGCATTTCAGATATAGGTGCCGATAGGCATTTTCAAAATAGGTGCCGATAGGCATTTTAGATGTAGTTTCCGATAGGCATTTAAAAAATAAGTGCCGATAGGCATTATAGATATAGGTGCCGATAGGCATTTCAGATATAGTTGCCGATTGGCATTTTAAAAATAGGTGCCGATAGGCATTTTAGATGTAGTTTCCGATAGGCATTTCAAAAATAGGTACCGATAGGCATTTCAGATATAGGTGCCGATAGGCATATCAGATATATTTGCCGATAGGCATTCAAAATATAGGTGCCGATAGGCATTTCAGATATAAATGCCGAAAGGCATTTTAGATATAGGTGCCGATAGGCATTTCTGATGTGGTTGCCGATAGGCATTTCAAATATAGGTGCTGATAGGCATTTTAGATGTAGTTTTCGATAGGCATTTCAAAAATAGGTGCCGATAGGCATTTCAGATATAGGTGCTATAGGCTCTTCAGATATAGTTGCCGATTGGCATTTTAAAAAAAGGTGCCGATAGGCATTTCAGATATAGAAGCCGAAAGGCATTTCAAATATAGGTGCCGATAGGCATTCCAGATATGGTTGCCGATAAGCATTTCAAATATAGGTGCTGATAGGCATTTCAGATGTAGTTTCCGATAGGCATTTCAAAAATAGGTACCGATAGGCATTTCAGATATAGGTGCCGATAGGCATTTCAGATATAGTTGCCGATTGGCATTTTGAAAATAGGTGCCGATAGGCATTTCAGATATAGAAGCCGATAGGCATTTCAAATATAGGTGCCGATTGGCATTCCAGATGTGGTTGCCGATAGGCATTTCAAATATAGGTGCTGGCAGGCATATTAGATGTAGTTTCCGATTAGCATTTCAAAAATTGGTGCCGATAGGCATTTCAGATATAGGTGCCGATAGGCATTTCAGATATAGTTGCCGATTGGCATTTTAAAAATAGGTGCCGATAGGCATTTCAGATATAGAAGCCGATAGGCATTTCAAATATAGGTGCCGATAAGCATTCCAGATATTGTTGCCGTTAGGCATTTCAAATATAGGTGCTGATAGGCATTTCAGATGTAGTTTCCGATAGGCATTTCAAAAATTGGTGCCGATAGGCATTACAGATATAGGTGCCGATAGGCATTTTAGATATAGTTGCCGATTGGCATTTTAAAAATAGGTGCCGATAGGCATTTCAGATATAGAAGCCGGTAGGTATTTCAAATATAGGTGTCGATAGGCATTTCAGATATGATTGCCGATAGGCATTTCAAATATAGGTGCTGATAGGCATTTTAGATGTAGTTTCCGATAGGCATTTCAAAAATAGGTGCCGATAGGCATTTCAGATATAGTTGCCGATAGGCATTTCAGATATAGTTACCGATTGGCATTTTAAAAATAGGTGCCGATAGGCATTTCAGATACAGAAGCCGATAGGTATTTCTAATATAGGTGTCGATAGGCATTTCAGATATGGTTGCCGATAGGCATTTCAAATATAGGTGCTGATAGGCATTTCAGATGTAGTTTCCGATAGGCATTTCAAAAATAGGTGCCGATAGGCATTTCAGATATAGGTGCCGATAGGCATTTCAGATATAGTTGCCGATTAACATTTTAAAAATAGGTGCCGATAGGCATTTCAGATATAGAAGCCGATAGGCATTTCAAATTTAGGTGCCGATAGGCATTCCAGATATGGTTGCCGACAGGCATTTCAAATATAAGTGCTGATAGGCATTTCAGATGTAGTTCCCGATAGGCATTTCAAAAATAGGTGCCGATAGGCATTTCAGATAATGGTGCCGATAGGCATTTCAGATATAGTTACCGATTGGCATTTTAAAAATAGGTGCCGATAGGCATTTCAGATACAGAAGCCAAAAGGTATTTCTAATATAGGTGCTGATAGGCATTTCAGATGTAGTTTCCGATAGGCATTTCAAAAATAGGTACCGATAGGCATTTCAGATATAGGTGCCGATAGGCATTTCAGATATAGTTGCCAATTGGCATTTTAAAAATAGGTGCCGATAGGCATTTCAGATATAGAAGCCGATAGGCATTTCAAATATAGGTGCCGATAGGCATTCCAGATATGGTTGCCGATAGGCATTTCTAATATAGGTGCTGATAGGCATTTCAGATGTAGTTTCCGATAGGCATTTCAAAAATAGGTGCCGATAGGCATTTCAGATATAGGTGCCGATAGGCATTTCAGATATAGAAGCCGATAGGCATTTCAAATATAGGTGCCGATAAGCATTCCAGATATGGTTGCCGATAGGCATTTCAAATATAGGTGCTGATAGGCATTTCAGATGTAGTTGCCGACAGGCATTTCAAAAATTGGTGCCGATAGGCATTCCAGATATAGGTGCCGATAGGCATTTCAGATATAGTTGCCGATTGGCATTCTAAATATAGGTGCCGATAGGCATTTCAGATATAAAAGCCGATAGGTATTTCAAATATAGGTGTCGATAGGCATTTCAGATATTGTTGCCGATAGGCATTTCAAATATAGGTGCTGATAGGCATTTCAGATGTAGTTTCCGATAGGCATTTCAAAAATAGGTGCCGATAGGCATTTTAGATATAGGTGCCGATAGGCATTTCAGATATAGTTGCCGATTGGCATTTTAAAAATAGGTGTCGATAGGCATTTCAGATATAGAAGCCGATAGGCATTTCAAATATAGGTGCCGATAGGCATTCCAGATATGTTTGCCGATAGGCATTTCAAATATAGGTGCTGATAGGCATTCCAGATGCAGTTTCCCATAGTCATTTCAAAAATTGGTGCCGATAGGCATTTCAGATATAGGTGCCGATATGCATTTCAGATATAGTTACCGATTGGCATTTTAAAAATAGGTGCCGATAGCCATTTCAGATATAGAAGCCGATAGGTATTTCAAATATAGGTGTCGATAGGCTTTTCAGATATAAATGCCGAAAGGCATTTCAGATATAGGTGCTGATAGGCATTTCTGATGTGGTTGCCGATAGGCATTTTAAATATAGGTGCTGATAGGCATTTCAGATGTAGTCTTCGATAGGCATTTCAAAAATAGGCGCCGATAGGCATTTCAGATATAGGTGCCGTTGGCATTTCAGTAATAGTTGCCGATTAGCATTTTAAAAATAGGTGCCGATAGGCATTTCAGATATGGTTGCCGATAGGCATTTCAAATATAGGTGCCGATAGGCATTCCAGATATGGTTGCCGAAAGGCATTTTAAATATAGGTGCTGATAGGCATTTCAGATGTAGTTTCCGATAGGCATTTCAAAAATAGGGGCCGATAGGCATTTCAGATATAGGTGCCGATAGGCATTTCAGATATAGTTGCCGATTGGCATTTTAAAAATAGGTGCCGATAGGCTTTTCAGATTTAAAAGCCGATAGGTATTTCAAATATAGGTGTCGATAGGCATTTCAGATATGGTTGCCGATAGGCATTTCAAATATTGGTGCTGATAGGCATTGCAGATGTAGTTTCCGATAGGCATTTCAAAAATAGGTACCGATAGGCATTTCAGATATAGGTGCCGATAGGCATTACAGATATAGTTGCCGCTTAGCATTTTAAAAATAGGTGCCGATAGGCATTTCAGATATAGAAGCCGATAGGCATTTCAAATGTAGGTGCCGATAGGCATTCCAGATATGGTTGCCGATAGGCATTTCAAATATAGGTGCTGATAGGCATTTCAGATGTATTTTTTGATAGGCATTTCAAAAATTGGTGCCGATAGGCATTTCAGATATTGGTGCCGATAGGCATTTCAGATATAGTTGCCGATTGGCATTTTAAAAATAGGTGCCGATAGGCATTTCAGATATAGAAGCCGATAGGCATTTCAAATATAGGTGCCGATAGGCATTCCAGATATGGTTGCCGATAGGCATTTCAAATATAGGTGCTGATAGGCATTTCAGATGTAGTGTCCGATAGGCATTTCAAAAATTGGTGCCGATAGGCATTTCAGATATAGGTGCCGATAGGCATTTCAGATATAGTGGCCGATTGGCATTTTAAAAATAGGTGCCGATAGGCATTTCAGATATAGAAGCCGATAGGCATTTCAAATATAGGTGCCGATAAGCATTCCAGATATGGTTGCCGATAGGCATTTCAAATATAGTGCTGATAGGCATTTCAGATGTAGTTTGCGCTAGGCATTTCAAAAATTGGTGCCGATAGGCATTTTAGATATAGATGCCGATAGGCATTTCAGATATAGTTGCCGATTGGCATTTTAAAAATAGGTGCCGGTAGGCATTTCAGATATAGAAGTCGATAGGTATTTCAAATATAGGTGTCAATAGGCATTTCAGATATGGTTGCCGATAGGCATTTCAAAAATAGGTGCTGATAGGCATTTCAGATGTAGTTTCCGATAGGCATTTCAAAAATATAAGCCGATAGGCATTTCAGATTTAGGTGCCGATAGGCATTTCAGATATAGTTGCCGATTGGCATTTTAAAAATAGGCGCCGATAGGCATTTCAGATATAGAAGCCAATAGGTATTTCAAATATAGGTGTCGATAGGCATTGCAGATATGTTTGCCGATAGGCATTTCAAATATAGGTGCTAATAGGCATTATAGATGTAGTTTCCGATAGGCATATCAAAAATAGGTGCTGATAGGCATTTCAGATATAGGTGCCGATAGGCATTTCAGATATAGTTCCCGATTGGCATTTTAAAAATAGGTGCCGATAGGCATTTTAGATGTAGTTTCTGATAGGCATTTCAAAAATAGGTGCTTATAGGCATTTCAGATATAGGTGCCGATAGGCATATCAGATATAGTTAGCGATAGGCATTTAAAATATAGGTGCCGATAGGCATTTCAAATATAGGTGTCGATAGGCATTTCAGATAAATTTGCCGAAAGGCATTTCAGATATAGGTGCCGATAGGCATTTCTGACGTGGTTGCCGATAGGCATTTCTGACGTAGTTGCCGATAGGCATTTCAAATATAGGTGCTGATAAACATTTCAGATGTAGTTTCCGATAGGCATTTCAAAAATACGTGCCGATAGGCATTTCAGATACAGGTGCCGATTGGCATTTCAGATATAGTTGCCGATTGGCATTTTAAAAATAGGTTCCGATAGGCATTTCAGATATAGAAGCCGATAGGCATTTTAAATAATGGTGCCGATAGGCATTCCAGATATGGTTGCCGATAGGCATTTCAAATATAGGTGCTGATAGGCATTTCAGATGTAGTTTCCAATAGGCATTTCAAAAATTGGTGCCGATAGGCATTTCAGATTTAATTGCCGATAGGCATTTCAGATATAGTTTCCGATTGGCATTTTAAAAATAGGTGCCAAAAGGCATTTCAGATATAGAAGCCGATAGGCATTTCAAATAGAGGTGCCGATAAGCATTCCAGATATGTTTGCCGATAGGCATTTCAAATATAGGTGCTGATAGGCATTTCAGATGTAGTTTCCGATAGGCATTTCAAAAATTGTTGCCGATAGGCATTTCAGATATAGGTGCCGGTAGGCATTTCAGACAAAGTAGCCGATTGGCATTTTAAAAATAGATGCCAATAGGCATTTCAGATATAGAAGCCGATAGGTATTTCAAATATAGGTGTCGATAGGCATTTCAGATATAGTTGCCGATAGGCATTTCAAATATAGGTGCTGATAGGCATTTCAGATGTAGTTTCCGATAGGCATTTTAAAAATAGGTGCCGATAGGCATTTCAGATATAGTTGCCGATAGGCATTTCAGATATAGTTGCCGATAAGCATTTTAAAAATAGGTGTCGATAGGCATTTCAGATATAGAAGCCGATAGGCATTTCAGATATAGTTGCCGATTGGCATTTTAAAAACAGGTGCCGATAGGCATTTCAGATATGGTTGCCGATAGGCATTTCAAATATAGGTGCCGATAGGCATTCCAGATATGGTTGCCGATAGGCATTTCAAATATAGGTGCTGATAGGCATTCCAGATGTAGTTTCCGATAGGCTTTTCAAAAAATGGTTCCGATAGGCATTTCAGATATAGAAGCCGGTAGGTATTTCAAATATAGGTGTCGATAGGCATTTCAGATATGATTGCCGATAGGCATTTCAAATATAGGTGCTGATAGGCATTTTAGATATAGTTGCCGATTGGCATTTTAAAAATATGTGCCGATAGGCATTTTAGATGTAGTTTCCGATAGGCATTTCAAAAATAGGTACCGATAGGCATTTCAGATATAGATGCCGATAGGCATTTTAAAAATAGGTGCCGATAGGCATTTTAGATGTAGTTTCCGATAGGCATTTCAAAAATAGTTGCCGATAGGCATTATAGATATAGGTGCCGATAGGCATTTCAGATATAGTTGCCGTTTGGCATTTTAAAAAAAGGTGCCGATGGGCATTTTAGATGTAGTTTCCGATAGGCATATCAAAAATAGGTACCGATAGGCATTTCAGATATAGGTGCCGATAGGCATATCATATATAGTTGCCGATAGGCATTTAAAATATAGGTGCCGATAGGTATTTCAGATATAAATGCCGAAAGGCATTTTAGATACAGGTGCCGATAGGCATTTCTGATGTGGTATCGATAGGCATTTCAAATATAGGTGCTGATAGGCATTTCAGATGTAGTTTCCGATAGGCATTTCAAAAATAGGTACCGATAGGCATTTCAGATATAGGTGCCGATAGGCATTTCAATTATAGTTGCCAATTGGCATTTTAAAAATAGGTGTTGATAGGCATTTCAAATATAGAAGCCGATAGGCATTTCAAATATAGGTGCCGAACGGCATTTCAGATATGTTTGCCGATAGGCATTTCAAACATAGGTGCTGATAGGCATTTCAGATGTAGTTTCCGATAGGCATTTCAAAAATTGATGCCGATAGGCATTTCAGATATAGTTGCCGATGGGGATTTCAGATATAGTTGCCGATTGGCATTTTAAAAATAGGTGCCGATAGGCATTTCAGATATAGAAGCCGATAGGTATTTCAAATATAGGTGTCGATAGGCATTTCAGATATGGTTGCCGATAGGCATTTCAAATATAGGTGCCGATAGGCATTTCAGTTATAGGTGCCGATAGGCATTTCAGATATAGTTGCCGATTGGCATTTTAAAAATAGGTGCCGATAGGCATTTTAGATGTAGTTTAAGATAGGCATTTCAAAAATAGGTGCCGATAGGCATTTCAGATAGAGGTGCCGATAGGCATATCAGATATAGTTGCCGATAGGCATTTAAAATATAGGTGCCGATAGGCATTTCAAATATAGGTGTCGATAGGCATTTCAAATATAAATGCCCGAAAGGCATTTCAGATATAGGTGCCGATAGGCATTTCTGATGTGGTTGCCGATAGGCATTTTAAATATAGGTGCTGATAGGCATTTCAGATGTAGTTTTCGATAGGCATTTCAAAAATAGGTGCCGATAGACATTTCAGATATAGGTGCCGATAGGCATTTCAGATATAGTTGCCGATTGACATTTTAAAAATAGGTGCCGATAGGCATTTCAGATATGGTTGCCGATAGGCATTTCAAATATATATGCCGATAGGCATTCCAGATATGATTGCCGATAGGCATTTCAAATATAGGTGCTGATAGGCATTTCAGATGTAGTTTCCGATAGGCATTTCAAAAAATGGTGCCGATAGGCATTTCAGATATAGGTGCTGATAGGCATTTCAGATATAGTTGCCGATAGGCATTTTAAAAATAGGTGTCGATAGGCAATTCAGATATAGAAGCCGATAGGCATTTCAAATATAGGTGCCGATAGGCATTCCAGATATGGTTGCCGATAGGCATTTCAAATATAGATGCTGATAGGCATTCCAGATATATGTGTCGATAGGCATTTCAGATATAAATGCCGAAAGGCATTTCAGATATAGGTGCCGATAGGCATTTCTGATGTGGTTGCCGATAGGCGTTTCAAATATAGGTGCTGATAGGCATTTCAGATGTAGTTTTCGATAGGCATTTCAAAAATAGGTGCCGATAAGCATTTCAGGTAGAGGTGCCGATAGGCATTTCAGATATAGTTGCCGATTGGCATTTTAAAAATAGGTGCCGATAGGCATTTCAGATATAGAAGCCGATAGGCATTTCAAATATAGGTGCCGATGGGTATTCCAGATATGGTTGCGCATAGGCATTTCAAGTATAGGTGCTGATAGGCATTTCAGATGTAGTTTTCGATAGGCATTTCAAAAATAGGTGCAGATAGGCATTACAGATATAGGTGCCGATAGGCATTTCAGATATAGTTGCCGATTGGCATTTTAAAAATAGGTGCCGATAGGTATTTCAGATATAGAAGCCGATAGGCATTTCAAATATAGGTGCCGATAGGCATTCCAGATATGGTTGCCGACAGGCATTTCAAATATAAGTGCTGATAGGCATTTCAGATGTAGTTTCCGATAGGCATTTCAAAAATTAATGCCGATAGGCATTTCAGATATAGGTGCCGATAGGCATTTCAGATATAGTTATCGATTGGCATTTTAAAAATAGGTGCCGATAGGCTTTTCAGATATAGAAGCCGATAGGTATTTCAAATATAGGTGTCGATAGGCATTTCAGATATGGTTGCCGATAGGCATTTCAAATATTGGTGCTGATAGGCATTGCAGATGTAGTTTTCGATAGGCATTTCAAAAATAGGTGCCGATAGGCATTTCAGATATAGGTGCCGATAGGCATTACAGATATAGTTGCCGATTGGCATTTTAAAAATAGGTGCCGATAGGCATTTCAGATATAGAAGCCGATAGGCATTTCAAATATAGGTGCCGATAGGCATTCCAGATATGGTTGCCGATAGGCATTTCAAATATAGGTGCTGATAGGCATCCCAGATGTAGTTACCGATAGGCATTTCAAAAATTGGTGCCGATAGGCATTTCAAATATAGGTGCTGATAGGCATTTCAGATGTAGTTTCCGATAGGCATTTAAAAAATAGGTGCCGATAGGCATTTCAGATAAAGGTGCCGATAGGCATTTCAGATGTAGTTGCCAATTGGCATTTTAAAAATAGCTGCCGATAGGCATTTCAGATATGGTTGCCGATAGGCATTTCAAATATAGGTGCTGATAGGCATTTCAGATGTAGCTTCCGATAGGCATTTCAAAAATAGGTGCCGATAGGTATTTCAGATATAAGGTGCCGATAGGCATATCAGATATAGTTGCCGATAGGCATTTAAAATATAGGTGCCGATAGGCATTTCAAATATAGGTGTCGATAGGCATTTCAGATATAAATGCCGAAAGGCATTTCAGATATAGGTGCCGATAGGCATTTCTGATGTGGTTGCCGATAGGCGTTTCAAATATAGGTGCTGATAGGCATTTCAGATGTAGTTTTCGATAGGCATTTCAAAAATAGGTGCCGATAAGCATTTCAGGTATAGGTGCCGATTGGCATTTTAAAAATATGTGCCGATAGGCATTTTAGATGTAGTTTCCGATAGGCATTTCAAAAATAGGTACCGATAGGCATTTCAGATATAGATGCCGATAGGCATTTTAAAAATAGGTGCCGATAGGCATTTTAGATGTAGTTTCCGATAGGCATTTCAAAAATAGGTGCCGATAGGCATTATAGATATAGGTGCCAATAGGCATTTCAGATATAGTTGCCGATTGGCATTTTAAAAAAAGGTACCGATAGGCATTTTAGATGTAGTTTCCGATAGGCAATTCAAAAATAGGTACCGATAGGCATTTCAGATATAGGTGCCAATAGGCATATCAGATATAGTTGCCGATAGGCATTTAAAATATAGGTGCCGATAGGTATTTCAGATATAAATGCCGAAAGGCATTTTAGATACAGGTGCCGATAGGCATTTCTGATGTGGTATCGATAGGCATTTCAAATATAGGTGCTGATAGGCATTTCAGATGTAGTTTCCGATAGGCATTTCAAAAATAGGTACCGATAGGCATTTCAGATATAGGTGCCGATAGGCATTTCAATTATAGTTGCCAATTGGCATTTTAAAAATAGGTGTCGATAGGCATTTCAAATATAGAAGCCGATAGGCATTTCAAATATAGGTGCCGAACGGCATTTCAGATATGGTTGCCGATAGGCATTTCAAACATAGGTGCTGATAGGCATTTCAGATGTAGTTTCCGATAGGCATTTCAAAAATTGATGCCGATAGGCATTTCAGATATAGTTGCCGATAGGGATTTCAGATATAGTTGCCGATTGGCATTTAAAAATAGGTGCCGATAGGCATTTCAGATATAGAAGCCGATAGGTATTTCAAATATAGGTGGCGATAGGCATTTCAGATATGGTTGCCGATAGGCATTTCAAATATAGGTGCCGATAGGCATTTCAGTTGTAGGTGCCGATAGGCATTTCAGATATAGTTGCCGATTGGCATTTTAAAAATAGGTGCCGATAGGCATTTTAGATGTAGTTTAAGATAGGCATTTCAAAAATAGGTGCCGATAGGCATTTCAGATATAGGTGCCGATAGGCATATCAGATATAGTTGACGATAGGCATTTAAAATATAGGTGCCGATAGGCATTTCAAATATAGGTGTCGATAGGCATTTCAAATATAAATGCCCGAAAGGCATTTCAGATATAGGTGCCGATAGGCATTTCTGATGTGGTTGCCGATAGGCATTTTAAATATAGGTACTGATAGGCATTTCAGATGTAGTTTTCGATAGGCATTTCAAAAATAGGGGCCGATAGGCATTTCAGATATAGGTGCCGATAGGCATTTCAGATATAGTTGCCGATTGGCATTTTAAAAATAGGTGCCGATAGGCATTTCAGATATGGTTGCCGATAGGCATTTCAAATATATATGCCGATAGGCATTCCAGATATGATTGCCGATAGGCATTTCAAATATAGTTGCTGATAGGCATTTCAGATGTAGTTTCCGATAGGCATTTCAAAAAATGGTGCCGATGGGCATTTCAGATATAGGTGCTGATAGGCATTTCAGATATAGTTGCCGATAGGCATTTTAAAAATAGGTGTCGATAGGCAATTCAGATATAGAAGCCGATAGGCATTTCAAATATAGGTGCCGATAGGCATTCCAGATATGGTTGCCGATAGGCATTTCAAATATAGATGCTGATAGGCATTCCAGATATAGTTTCCGATAGGCATTTCAAAAAATGGTGCCGATAGGCATTTCAGATAAAGGTGCCGATAAGCATTTCAGATATAGTTGCCGATTGGCATTTTAAAAATAGGTGCCGATAGGCATTTCAGATATAGAAGCTGGTAGGTATTTTAAATATAGGTGTCGATAGGCATTTTAGATATAAATGCTGAAAGGCATTTTAGATATAGGTGCCGATAGGCATTTCTGATGTGGTTGCCGATAGGCATTTCAAATATAGGTGCTGATAGGCATTTTAGATGTAGTTTTCGATAGGCATTACAAAAATAGGTGCCGATAGGCATTATAGATATAGGTGCCGATAGGCATTTCAGATATAGTTGCCGATTGGCATTTTAAAAAAAGGTGCCGATAGGCATTTTAGATGTAGTTTCCGATAGGCATTTCTGATGTGGTTGCCGATAGGCATTTTAAATATAGGTACTGATAGGCATTTCAGATGTAGTTTTCGATAGGCATTTCAAAAATAGGGGCCGATAGGCATTTCAGATATAGGTGCCGATAGGCATTTCAGATATAGTTGCCGATTGGCATTTTAAAAATAGGTGCCGATAGGCATTTCAGATATGGTTGCCGATAGGCATTTCAAATATATATGCCGATAGGCATTCCAGATATGATTGCCGATAGGCATTTCAAATATAGTTGCTGATAGGCATTTCAGATGTAGTTTCCGATAGGCATTTCAAAAAATGGTGCCGATGGGCATTTCAGATATAGGTGCTGATAGGCATTTCAGATATAGTTGCCGATAGGCATTTTAAAAATAGGTGTCGATAGGCAATTCAGATATAGAAGCCGATAGGCATTTCAAATATAGGTGCCGATAGGCATTCCAGATATGGTTGCCGATAGGCATTTCAAATATAGATGCTGATAGGCATTCCAGATATAGTTTCCGATAGGCATTTCAAAAAATGGTGCCGATAGGCATTTCAGATAAAGGTGCCGATAAGCATTTCAGATATAGTTGCCGATTGGCATTTTAAAAATAGGTGCCGATAGGCATTTCAGATATAGAAGCTGGTAGGTATTTTAAATATAGGTGTCGATAGGCATTTTAGATATAAATGCTGAAAGGCATTTTAGATATAGGTGCCGATAGGCATTTCTGATGTGGTTGCCGATAGGCATTTCAAATATAGGTGCTGATAGGCATTTTAGATGTAGTTTTCGATAGGCATTACAAAAATAGGTGCCGATAGGCATTATAGATATAGGTGCCGATAGGCATTTCAGATATAGTTGCCGATTGGCATTTTAAAAAAAGGTGCCGATAGGCATTTTAGATGTAGTTTCCGATAGGCATTTCAAAAATAGGTACCGATAGGCATTTCAGATATAGGTGCCGATAGGCATATCAGATATAGTTGCCGATAGGCATTTAAAATATAAGTGCCGATAGGCATTTTAGATATAAATGCTGAAAGGCATTTTAGATATAGATGCCGATAGGCATTTCTGATGTGGTTGCCGATAGGCATTTCAAATATAGGTGCTGATAGGCATTTTAGATGTAGTTTTCGATAGGCATTTCAAAAATAGGTGCCGATAGGCATTTCAGATATAGGTGCTGATAGGCTCTTCAGATATAGTTGCCGATTGGCATTTTAAAAATAGGTGCCGATAGGCATTTCAGATATAGAAGCCGATAGGTATTTCAAATATAGGTGTCGATAGGCATTTCAGATATGGTTGCCGATAGGCATTTCAAATATAGGTGCCGATAGGCATTTCAGTTATAGGTGCCGATAGGCATTTCAGATATAGTTGCCGATTGGCATTCTTAAAATAGGTGCCGATAGGCATTTTAGATGTAGTTTAAGATAGGCATTTCAAAAATAGGTGCCGATAGGCATTTCAGATATAGGTGCCGATAGGCATATCAGATATAGTTGCCGATAGACATTTAAAATATAGGTGCCGATAGGCATTTCAAATATAGGTGTCGATAGGCATTTCAAATATAAATGCCGAAAGGCATTTCAGATATAGGTGCCGATAGGCATTTCTGATGTGGTTGCCGATAGGCATTTTAAATATAGGTGCTGATAGGCATTTCAGATGTAGTTTTCGATAGGCATTTCAAAAATAGGTGCCGATAGGCATTTCAGATATAGGTGCCGATAGGCATTTCAGATATAGTTGCCGATTGGCATTTTAAAAATAGGTGCCGATAGGCATTTTAGATATGGTTGCCGATAGGCATTTCAAATATAGGTGCCGATAGGCATTCCAGATATGGTTGCCGATAGGCATTTCAAATATAGGTGCTGATAGGCATTTCAGATGTAGTTTCCGATAGGCATTTCTAAAATAGGGGCCGATAGGCATTTCAAATATGGGTGCTGATAGGCATTTCAGATATAGTTGCCGATTGGCATTTTAAAAATAGGTGCCGATAGGCATTTCAGATATAGGTGCCGACAGGCATTTCAAATATAGGTGCCGATAGGCATTTCTGATATGGTTGCCGATAGGCATTTCAAATATAGGTGCTGATAGGCATTTCAGATGTAGTTTCCGATAGGCATTTCAAAAATAGGTGCCGATGGGCATTTCAGATATAGTTGCCGATAGGCATTTCAGATATAGTTGCCGATAAGCATTTTAAAAATAGGTGTCGATAGGCATTTCAGATATAGAAGCCGATAGGTATTTCAAATATAGGTGTCGATAGGCATTTCAGATATGGTTGCCGATAGGCATTTCAAATATAGGTGCTGATAGGCATTTCAGATGTAGTTTCCGATAGGCATTTCAAAAATAGGTGCCGATAGGCATTTCAGATATAGTTGCCGATAGGCATTTCAGATATAGTTGCCGATAAGCATTTTAAAAATAGGTGTCGATAGGCATTTCAGATATAGAAGCCGATAGGCATTTCAAATATAGGTGCCGATAGGCATTCCAGATATGGTTGCCGATAGGCATTTCAAATATAGGTGCTGATAGGCATTCCAGATGTAGTTTCCGATAGGCATTTCAAAAAATGGTTCCGATAGGCATTTCAGATATAGAAGCCGGTAGGTATTTCAAATATAGGTGTCGATAGGCATTTCAGATATGATTGCCGATAGGCATTTCAAATATAGGTGCTGATAGGCATTTCAGATATAGTTGCCGATTGGCATTTTAAAAATAGGTGCCGATAGGCATTTTAGATGTAGTTTCCGATAGGCATTTCAAAAATAGGTACCGATAGGCATTTCAGATATAGGTGCCGATAGGCATTTTCAAAATAGGTGCCGATAGGCATTTTAGATGTAGTTTCCGATAGGCATTTAAAAAATAAGTGCCGATAGGCATTATAGATATAGGTGCCGATAGGCATTTCAGATATAGTTGCCGATTGGCATTTTAAAAATAGGTGCCGATAGGCATTTTAGATGTAGTTTCCGATAGGCATTTCAAAAATAGGTACCGATAGGCATTTCAGATATAGGTGCCGATAGGCATTTCTGATGTGGTTGCCGATAGGCATTTCAAATATAGGTGCTGATAGGCATTTTAGATGTAGTTTTCGATAGGCATTTCAAAAATAGGTGCCGATAGGCATTTCAGATATAGGTGCTATAGGCTCTTCAGATATAGTTGCCGATTGGCATTTTAAAAAAAGGTGCCGATAGGCATTTCAGATATAGAAGCCGAAAGGCATTTCAAATATAGGTGCCGATAGGCATTCCAGATATGGTTGCCGATAAGCATTTCAAATATAGGTGCTGATAGGCATTTCAGATGTAGTTTCCGATAGGCATTTCAAAAATAGGTACCGATAGGCATTTCAGATATAGGTGCCGATAGGCATTTCAGATATAGTTGCCGATTGGCATTTTGAAAATAGGTGCCGATAGGCATTTCAGATATAGAAGCCGATAGGCATTTCAAATATAGGTGCCGATTGGCATTCCAGATGTGGTTGCCGATAGGCATTTCAAATATAGGTGCTGGCAGGCATATTAGATGTAGTTTCCGATTAGCATTTCAAAAATTGGTGCCGATAGGCATTTCAGATATAGGTGCCGATAGGCATTTCAGATATAGTTGCCGATTGGCATTTTAAAAATAGGTGCCGATAGGCATTTCAGATATAGAAGTCGATAGGCATTTCAAATATAGGTGCCGATAAGCATTCCAGATATTGTTGCCGTTAGGCATTTCAAATATAGGTGCTGATAGGCATTTCAGATGTAGTTTCCGATAGGCATTTCAAAAATTGGTGCCGATAGGCATTACAGATATAGGTGCCGATAGGCATTTTAGATATAGTTGCCGATTGGCATTTTAAAAATAGGTGCCGATAGGCATTTCAGATATAGAAGCCGGTAGGTATTTCAAATATAGGTGTCGATAGGCATTTCAGATATGATTGCCGATAGGCATTTCAAATATAGGTGCTGATAGGCATTTTAGATGTAGTTTCCGATAGGCATTTCAAAAATAGGTGCCGATAGGCATTTCAGATATAGTTGCCGATAGGCATTTCAGATATAGTTACCGATTGGCATTTTAAAAATAGGTGCCGATAGGCATTTCAGATACAGAAGCCGATAGGTATTTCTAATATAGCTGTCGATAGGCATTTCAGATATGGTTGCCGATAGGCATTTCAAATATAGGTGCTGATAGGCATTTCAGATGTAGTTTCCGATAGGCATTTCAAAAATAGGTGCCGATAGGCATTTCAGATATAGGTGCCGATAGGCATTTCAGATATAGTTGCCGATTAACATTTTAAAAATAGGTGCCGATAGGCATTTCAGATATAGAAGCCGATAGGCATTTCAAATTTAGGTGCCGATAGGCATTCCAGATATGGTTGCCGACAGGCATTTCAAATATAAGTGCTGATAGGCATTTCAGATGTAGTTCCCGATAGGCATTTCAAAAATAGGTGCCGATAGGCATTTCAGATAATGGTGCCGATAGGCATTTCAGATATAGTTACCGATTGGCATTTACAAAATAGGTGCCGATAGGCAGTTCAGATACAGAAGCCGATAGGTATTTCTAATATAAGTGCTGATAGGCATTTCAGATGTAGTTTCCGATAGGCATTTCAAAAATAGGTACCGATAGGCATTTCAGATATAGGTGCCGATAGGCATTTCAGATATAGTTGCCAATTGGCATTTTAAAAATAGGTGTCGATAGGCATTTCAAATATAGAAGCCGATAGGCATTTCAAATATAGGTGCCGAAAGGCATTTCAGATATGGTTGCCGATAGGCATTTCAAATATAGGTGCTGATAGGCATTTCAGATGTAGTTTCCGATAGGCATTTCAAAAATTGGTGCCGATAGGCATTTCAGATATAGGTGCCGATAGGGATTTCAGATATAGTTGCCGATTGGCATTTTAAAAATAGGTGCCGATAGGCATTTTAGATGTAGTTATAGATAGGCATTTCAAAAATAGGTGCCGATAGGCATTTCAGATATAGGTGCCGATAGGCATATCAGATATAGTTGCCGATAGGCATTTAAAATATAGGTGCCGATAGGCATTTCAAATATAAGTGTCGATAGGCATTTCAAATATAAATGTTGAAAGGCATTTCAGATATAGGTGCCGATAGGCATTTCTGATGTGGTTGCCGATAGGCATTTTAAATATAGGTGCTGATAGGCATTTCAGATGTAATTTTCAAAAGGCATTTCAAAAATAGGTGCCGATAGGCATTTCAGATATGGTTGCCGATAGGCATTTCAAATATAGGTGCCGATAGGCATTCCAGATATGGTTGCCGATAGGCATTTCAAATATAGGTGCTGATAGGCATTTCAGATGTAGTTTCCGATAGGCATTTCAAAAATTGGTGCCGATAGGCATTTCAGATATAGGTGCTGTTAGGCATTTCAGATATAGTTGCCGATAGGCATTTTAAAAATAGGTGTCGATAGGCAATTCAGATATAGAAGCCGATAGGCATTTCAAATATAGGTGCCGATAGGCATTCCAGATATGGTTGCCAATAGGCATTTCAAATATAGATGCTGATAGGCATTCCAGATATAGTTTCCGATAGGCATTTCAAAAAATGGTGCCGATAGACATTTCAGATATAGGTGCCGATAAGCATTTCAGATATAGTTGCCGATTGGCATTTTAAAAATAGGTGCCGATAGGCATTTCAGATATAGAAGCTGGTAGGTATTTCAAATATAGGTGTCGATAGGCATTTCAGATATGATTGCCGATAGGCATTTCAAATATAGGTGCTGATAGGCATTTCAGATATAGTTGCCGATTGGCATTTTAAAAATAGGTGCCGATAGGCATTTTAGATGTAGTTTCCGATAAGCATTTCAAAAATAGGTACCGATAGGCATTTCAGATATAGGTGCCGATAGGCATATATGAGATATAGTTGCCGATAGGCATTTAAAATATAGGTGCCGATAGGCATTTCAGGTATAAATGCCGAAAGGCATTTTAGATATAGGTGCCGATAGGCATATCTGATGTGGTTGCCGATAGGCATTTCAAATATAGGTGCTGATAGGCATTTCAGATGTAGTTTCCGATAGGCATTTCAAAAATAGGTACCGATAGGCATTTCAGATATAGGTGCCGATAGGCATTTCAGATATAGTTGCCAATTGGCATTTTAAAAATAGGTGTCGATAGGCATTTCAAATATAGAAGCCGATAGGCATTTCAAATATAGGTGCCGAAAGGCATTTCAGATATGGTTGCCGATAGGCATATCAAATATAGGTGCTGATAGGCATTTCAGATGTAGTTTCCGATAGGCATTTCAAAAATTGGTGCCGATAGGCATTTCAGATATAGGCGCCGATAGGGATTTCAGATATAGTTGCCGATTGGCATTTTAAAAATAAGTGCCGATAGGCATTTCAGATATAGAAGCCGATAGGTATTTCAAATATAGGTGTCGATAGGCATTTCAGATATGGTTGCCGATAGGCATTTCAAATATAGGTGCCGATAGGCATTTCAGTTATAGGTGCCGATAGGCATTTCAGATATAGTTGCCGATTGGCATTTTAAAAATAGGTGCCGATAGGCATTTTAGATGTAGTTTAAGATTGGCATTTTAAAAATAGGTGCCGATAGGCATTTCAGATATAGGTGCCGATAGGCATATCAGATATAGTTGCCGATAGGCATTTAAAATATAGGTGCCGATAGGCATTTCAAATATAGGTGTCGATAGGCATTTCAAATATAAATGCCGAAAGGCATTTCAGATATAGGTGCCGATAGGCATTTCTGATGTGGTTGCCGATAGGCATTTTAAATATAGGTGCTGATAGGCATTTCAGATGTAGTTTTCGATAGGCATTTCATAAATAGGTGCCGATAGGCATTTCAGATATAGGTGCCGATAGGCATTTCAGATATAGTTGCCGATTGGCATTTTAAAAATAGGTGGCGATAGGCATTTCAGATATGGTTGCCGATAGGCATTTCAAATATAGGTGCCGATAGGCATTCCAGATATGGTTGCCGATAGGCATTTCAAATATAGGTGCCGATAGGCATTTCAGATGTAGTTTCCGATAGGCATTTCAAAAATTGGTGTCGATAGGCATTTCAGATATAGGTGCTGATAGGCATTTCAGATGTAGTTGCCGATAGGCATTTTAAAAATAGGTGTCAATAGGCAATTCAGATATAGAAGCCGATAGGCATTTCAAATATAGGTGCCGATAGGCATTTCAGATATGGTTGCCGACAGGCATTTCAAATATAGATGCTGATAGGCATTCCAGATATAGTTTCCGATAGGCATTTCAAAAAATGGTGCCGATAGGCATTTCAGATATAGAAGCTGGTAGGTATTTCAAATATAGGTGTCGATAGGCATTTCAGATATGATTGCCGATAGGTATTTCAAATATAGGTGCTGATAGGCATTTCAGATATAGTTGCCGATTGGCGTTTTAAAAATAGGTGCCGATAGGCATTTTAGATGTAGTTTCCGATAGGCATTTCAAAAATAGGTACCGATAGGCATTTCAGATATAGGTGCCGAAAGGTATTTTAAAAATAGGTGCCGATAGGCATTTTAGATGTAGTTTCCGATAGGCATTTCAAAAATAGGTGCCGATAGGTATTATAGATATAGGTGCCGATAGGCATTTCAGATATAGTTGCCGATTGGTATTTTAAAAAAAGGTGCCGATAGGCATTTTAGATGTAGTTTCCGATAGGCATTTCAAAAATAGGTACCGATAGGCATTTCAGATATAGGTGCCGATATGCATTTCAGATATAGTTACCGATTGGCATTTTAAAAATAGGTGTCGATAGGCATTTCAGATATAGAATCCGATAGGCATTTCAAATATAGGTGCTGATAGGCATTTCAGATGTAGTTTCCGATAGGCATTTCAAAAATTGGTGCCGATAGGCATTTCAGATATAGATGCCGATAGGCATTTCAGATATAGTTGCCTATTGGCATTTTTAAAATAGGTGCCGATAGGCATTTCAGATATAGAAGCCGATAGGTATTTCAAATATAGGTGTCGATAGGCATTTCAGATATGGTTGCCGATAGGCATTTCAAATATAGGTGATGAGAGGCATTTCAGATGTAGTTTCCGATAGGCATTTCAAAAATTGGTGCCCATAGGCATTTCAAATATAGGTGCCGATAGGCATTTCAGATATAGTTGCCGATTGGCATTTTAAAAATAGGTGCCGATAGGCATTTCAAATATAGAAGCTGATAGGCATTTCAAATATATGTGCCGATAGGCATTCCAGATATGGTTGCCGATAGGCATTTCAAATATAGGTGCTGATAGGCATTTTAGATGTAGTTTCCGATAGGCATTTCAAAAATAGGTGCCGATAGGCATTTCAGATATAGGTGCCGATAGGCATTTCAGATATAGTTGCCGATTGGCATTTTAAAAATGGGTGCCGATAGGCATTTTAGATGTAGTTTCCGATAGGCATTTCAAAAATAGGTGCCGATAGGCATTTCAGATATAGGTGCCGATAGGCATATCAGATATAGTTGCCGATAGGCATTTAAAATATAGGAGCCGATAGGCATTACAAATATAGCTGTCGATAGGCATTTCAGATATAAATGCCGAAAGGCATTTCAGATATAGGTGCCGATAGGCATTTGTGATGTGGTTGCCGATAGGCATTTCAAATATAGGTGCTGATAAGCATTTCAGATGTAGTTTCCGATAGGCATTTCAAAAATAGGTGCCGATAGGCATATCAGATAGGTGCCGATAGGCATTTTAGATATAGATGCCGATTGGCATTTTAAAAATAGGTGCCGATAGGCATTTCAGATATAGAAGCCGATAGGCATTTCTAATATAGGTGCCGATAGGCATTCCAGATATGGTTGCCGATAGGAATTTCAAATATAGGTGCTGATAGGCATTTCAGATGTAGTTTCCGATAGGCATTTCAAAAATTGGTGCCGATAGGCATTTCAGATATAGGTGCCGATAGGCATTTCAGATATAGTTGCCGATTGGCATTTTAAAAATATGTGCCGATAGGCATTCCAGATATAAAAGCCGATAGGTATTTCAAATATAGGTGTCGATAGGCATTTCAGATATGGTTGCCGATAGGCATCTCAAATATTGGTGCTAATAGGCATTTCAGCTGTAGTTTCCGATAGGCATTTTAAATATAGGTGCCGATAGGCATTTCAGATATAGGTGCCGATAGGCATTTCAGATATAGAAGCCGATAGGCATTTCAAATATAGGTGCCGATAGGCATTCCAGATATGGTTGCCGATAGGCATTTCAAATATAGGTGCTGATAGGCATTTTAGATGTAGTTTTCGATAGGCATTTCAAAAATAGGTGCCGATAGGCATTTAAGATATAGGTGCCTATAGGCATTTCAGATATAGTTGCCGATTGGCATTTTAAAAGTAGGTGCCGATAGGCATTTCAGATATAGGTGCCGATAGGTATTTCAAATATAGGTGTCGATAGGCATTTCAGATATGGTTGCCGATAGGCGTTTCAAATATAGGTGCTGATAGGCATTTCAGATGTAGTTTCCGATAGGCATTTCAAAAATAGGTGCCGATAGGCATTTCAGATATAGGTGCCGATAGGCATTTTAGATATAGTTGCCGATTGGCATTTTAAAAATAGGTGCCGATAGGCATTTTAGATGTAGTTTCGGATAGGCATTTCAAAAATAGGTGCCGATAGGCATTTCAGATATAGGTGCCGATAGGCATATCAGATATAGTTGCCGATAGGCATTTAAAATATAGGTGCCGATAGGCATTTCAATTATAGGTGTCGATAGGCATTTCAGATATAAATGCCGAAAGGCATTTCAGATATAGGTGCCGATAGGCATTTCTGATGTGGTTGCCGATAGGCATTTCAAATATAGGTGCTGATAGGCATTTCAGATGTAGTTTCCGATAGGCATTTCAAAAATAGGTGCCGATAGGCATTTCAGATATAGGTGCCGATAGGCATTTCAGGTATAGTTGCCGATTGGCATTTTAAAAATGGGTGCCGATAGGCATTTCAGATATAGAAGTCGATAGGCATTTCAAATATAGGTGCTGATAGGCATTTCAGATGTAGTTTCCGATAGGCATTTCATAAATAGGTGCGGATAGGCATTTCAGATATAGGTGCCGATAGGCATTTCAGATATAGAAGCCGATAGGTATTTCAAATATAGGTGTCGATAGGCATTTCAGTTATGGTTGCCGATAGGCATTTCAAATATTGGTGCTGATAGGCATTTCAGATGTTGTTTCCGATAGGCATTTCAAAAATAGGTGCCGATAAGCATTTCAGATATAGGTGCCGATAGGCATTACAGACATAGTTGCCGATTGGCATTTTAAAAATATGTGCCAAAAGGCATTTCAGATATAGAAGCCGATAGGCATTTCAAATATAGGTGCCGATAGGCATTCCAGATATGGTTGCCGATAGGCATTTTAAATATGGGTGCTGATAGGCATTTCAGATGTAGTTTCCGATAGGCATTTCAAAAATTGGTGCCGATAGGCATTTTAGATATAGGTGCCGATAGGCATTTCAGATATAGTTGCCGATTGGCATTTTAAAAATAGGTGCCGATAGGCATTTCAGATATAGAAGCCGATAGGCATTTTAAATATAGGTGCCGATAGGCATTCCGGATATGGTTGCCGATAGGAATTTCAAATATAGGTGCTGATAGGCATTTTAGATGTAGTTTCCGATAGGCATTTCAAAAATAGGTGCCGATAGGCATTTTAGATATAGGTGCCGATAGGCATTTCAGATATAGAAGCCGATAGGCATTTCAAATATAGGTGCCGATAGGCATTCCAGATATGGTTGCCGATAGGCATTTCAAATATAGGTGCTGATAGGCATTTCAGATGTAGTTTCCGATAGGCATTTCAAAAATAGGTGCCGATAGGCATTTTAGATATAGGTGCCGATAGGCATTTCAGATATAGAAGCCGATAGGCATTTCAAATATAGGTGCCGATAGGCATTCCAGATATGGTTGCCGATAGGCATTTCAAATATAAGTGCTGAAAGGCATTTCAGATGTAGTTTCCCATAGGCATTTCAAAAATTGGTGCCGATGGGCATTTCAGATATAGGTGCCGATAGGCATTTCAGATATAGTTGCCGATTGGCACTTTAAAAATAGGTGCCGATAGGCATTTCAGATGTAGAAGCCGATAGGTATTTCAAATATAGGTGTCGATAGGCATTTCAGATATGGTTGCCGATAGGCATTTCAAATATTGGTGCTGATAGGCATTTCAGATGTAGTTTCCGATAGGCATTTAAAAAATAGGTGCCGATAGGCATTTCAGATATAGTTGCCGATTTGGCATTTTTAAAATAGGTGCCGATAGGCATTTCAGATATAGAAGCCGATAGGCATTTCAAATATAGGTGCCTTTAGGCATTCCAGATATGGTTGCTGATAGGCATTTCAAATATAGGTGCTGATTGGCATTTCAGATGTAGTTTCCGATAGGCATTTCTAAAATTGGTGCCGATAGGCATTTCAGATATAGGTGCCGATAAGCATTTCAGATATAGTTGCCGATTGGCATTTTAAAAATAGGTGTCGATAGGCATTTCAGATATAGAAGCCGATAGGCATTTCAAATATAGGTGTCGATAGGCACTTCAGATATGGTTGCCGATAGGCATTTCAATTATAGGTGCTGATAGGCATTTCAGATGTAGTTTCAAATAGGCATTTCAAAAATAGGTGCCGATAGGCATTTCAGATATAGGTGCCGATAGGCATTTCAGATATAGTTGCCGATTGGCATTTTAAAAATAGGTGCCGATAGGCATTTTAGATGTAGTTTCCGATAGGCATTTCAAAAATAGGTGCCGATAGGCATTTCAGATATAGGTGCCGATAGGCATATCAGATATAGTTGCCGATAGGCATTTAAAAAATAGGTGCCGATAGGCATTTCAAATATAGGTGTCGATAGGCATTTCAGATATAAATGCCGCAGGGCATTTCAGATATAGGTGCCGATAGGCTTTTCTGATGTGGTTGCCGATAGGCATTTCAAATATAGGTGCTGATAGGCATTTCAGATGTAGTTTTCGATAGGCATTTCAAAAATTGATGCCGATAGGCATTTCAGATATAGGTGCCGATAGAGACTTCAGATATAGTTGCCGATTGGCATTTAAAAAATAGGTGCCGATAGGCATTTCAGATATAGAAGCCGATAGGTATTTCAAATATAGGTGTCGATAGGCATTTCAGATATGGTTGCCGATAGGCATTTCAAATATAGGTGCTGATAAGCATTTCAGATGTAGTTTCCGATAGGCAAATGAAAAAATAGGTGCCGATAGGCATTTCAGATATAGGTGCCGATAGGCATTTCAGATATAGTTGCCGATTGGCATTTTAAAAATAGGTGCCGATAGGCATTTCAGATATAGAAGCCGATAGGCATTTCAAATATAGGTGCCGATAGGCATTCCAGATATGGTTGCCGATAGGCATTTCAAATATAGGTGCTGATAGGCATTTCAGATGTAGTTTCCGATAGGCATTTCAAAAATAGGTGTCGATAGGCATTTCAGATATAGGTGCCGATAGGCATTTCAGATATAGTTGCCGATTGGCATTTTAAAAATAGGTGCCGATAGGCATTTCAGATATAGAAGCCGATAGGCATTTCAAATATAGGTGCCGATAGGCATTCCAGATATGGTTGCCGATAGGCATTTCAAATATAGGTGCTGATAGGCATTTCAGATGTAGTTTCCGATAGGCATTTCAAAAAGAGGCGCCGATAGGCATTTCAGATATAGGTGCCGATAGGCATTTCAGACATGGTTGCTGATTGGCATTTTGAAAATAGGTGCCGATAGGCATTTCAGATATAGAAGCCGATAAGCATTTCAAATATAGGTGCCGATAGGCATTCCAGATATGATTGCCGATAGGCATTTCAAATATAGGTGCTGATAGGCATTTCAGATGTAGTTTCCGATAGGCATTTCAAAAATAGGTGCCGATAGGCATTTTAGATATAGAAGCCGATAGGCATTTTAAATATAGGTGCCGATAGGCATTCCAGATATGGTTGCCGATAGGCATTTCAAATATAGGTGCTGATAGGCATTTCAGATGTAGTTTCCGATAGGCATTTAAAAAATTGGTGCCGATAGGCATTTCAGATATAGGTGCCGATAGGCATATCAGATATAGTTGCCGATAGGCATTGAAAATATAGGTGCCAATAGGCATTTCAAATATAGGTGTCGATAGGCATTTCAGATATGAATGCCGAAAGGCATTTCAGATATAGTTGCCGATTGGCATTTTAAAAATAGGTGCCGATAGGCATTTCAGATATAGAAGCCGATAGGCATTTCAAATATAGGTGCCGATAGGCATTCCATTTATGGTTGCCGATAGGCATTTCAAATATAGGTGCTGATAGGCATTTCAGATGTAGTTTCCGATAGGCATTTCAAAAATAGTTGTCGATAGGCATTTCAGATATAGGTGCCGATAGGCATTTCAGATATAGTTGCCGACTGGCATTTTAAAAATAGGTGCCGATAGGCATTACAGATATAGAAGCCGATAGGCATTTCAAATATAGGTGCCGATAGGCATTCCAGATATGGTTGCCGATAGGCATTTCAAATATAGGTGCTGATAGGCATTTCAGATGTAGTTTCCGATAGGCATTTCAAAAAGAGGTGCCGATAGGCATTTCAGATATAGGTGCCGATAGGCATTTCAGACATGGTTGCCGATTGGCATTTTAAAAATAGGTGCTGATAGGCATTTCAGATATAGAAGCCGATAGGCATTTCAAATATAGGTGCCGATAGGCATTCCAGATATGATTGCCGATAGGCATTTCAAATATAGGTGCTGATAGGCATTTCAGATGTAGTTTCCGATAGGCATTTCAAAAATAGGTGCCGATAGGCATTTCAGATATAGATGCCGATAGGCATTTCAGATATAGTTGCCGATTGGCATTTTAAAAATAGGTGCCGATAGGCATTTCAGATATAGAAGCCGATAGGCATTTTAAATATAGGTGCCGATAGGCATTCCAGATATGGTTGCCGATAGGCATTTCAAATATAGGTGCTGATAGGCATTTCAGATGTAGTTTCCGATAGGCATTTAAAAAATTGGTGCCGATAGGCAAGTCAGATATAGGTGCCGATAGGCATTTCAGATATAGTTGCCGATTGGCATTTTAAAAATAGGTGCCGATAGGCATTTCAGATATAGAAGCCGATAGGTATTTCAAATATAGGTGTCGATAGGCATTTCAGATATAGTTGCCGATAGGCATTTCAAATATAGGTGCTGATAGGCATTTCAAATGTAGTTTCCGATAGGCATTTCAAAAATAGGTGCCGATAGGCATTTCAGATATAGGTGCCGATAGGCATTTCAGATATAGTTGCCGATTGGCATTTTAAAAATAGGTGCCGATAGGCATTTCAGATATAGAAGCCGATAGGCATTTCAAATATAGGTGCCGATAGGCATAACAGATATGGTTGCCGATAGGCATTTCAAATATAGGTGCTGATAAGCATTTCAGATGTAGTTTACGATAGGCATTTCAAAAATAGGTGCCGATAGGCATTTCAGATATAGGTGCCGATAGGCATTTCAGATATAGTTGCCAATTGGCATTTTAAAAATAGGTGCCGATAGGCATTTCAGATATAGAAGCTGATAGGCATTTCAAATATAGGTGCCGATAGGCATTCCAGATATGGTTGCCGATAGGCATTTCAAATATAGGTGCTTATAGGCATTTAAGATGTAGTTTCCGATAGGCATTTCAAAAATTGATGCCGATAGGCATTTCAGATATAGGTGCCGATAGGCATTTCAGATATAGTTGCCGATTGGCATTTTAAAAACAGGTGCCGATAGGCATTTCAGATATAGAGGCCGATAGGTATGTCAAATATAGGTGTCGATAGGCATTATAGATACGGTTGCCGATAGGCATTTCAAATATAGGAGCAGATAGGCATTTCAGATGTAGTTTCCGAAAGGCATTTCAAAAATAGGTGCCGATAGGCATTTCAGATATAGGTGCCGATAGGCATTTCAGATATAGGTGCCGATAGGCATTTCTGATATAGTTGCCGATTGCAATTTTAAAAATAGGTGCCGGTAGGCATTTCAGATATAGAAGCCGATAGGCATTTTAAATATAGTTGCCGATAGGCATTCCAGATATGGTTGCCGATAGGCATTTCAAATATAGGTGCTGATAGGCATTTCAAATGTAGTTTCCGATAGGCATTTCAAAAATAGGTGCCGATAGGCATTTCAGATATAGGTGCCGATAGGCCTTTCAGATATAGTTGCCGATTGCCATTTTAAAAGTAGGTGCCGATAGGCATTTCAGATATAGATGCCGATAGGCATTTCAGATATAGTTGCCGATTGGCATTTTAAAAATAGGTGCCGATAGGCATTTCAGATATAGGAGCCGATAGGCATTTCAAATATAGGTGCCGATAGGCATAACAGATATGGTTGCCGATAGGCATTTCAAATATAGGTGCTGATAAGCATTTCAGATGTAGTTTACGATAGGCATTTCAAAAATAGGTACCGATAGGCATTTCAGATATAGGTGCCGATAGGCATTTCAGATATATTTGCCGATTGGCATTTTAAAAAAAGGTGCCGATAGGGATTTCAGATATAGAAGCCATTAGGTATTTCAAATATAGGTGTCGATAGGCATTTCAGATATGGTTGCCGATAGGCATTTCAAATTTAGGTGCTGATAGGCATTTCAGATGCAGTTTCCGATAGGCATTTCAAAAATAGTTGCCGATAGGCATTTCACATATAGGTGCCGATAGGCATTTCAGATATAGTTGCCGATTGCCATTTTAAAAATAGGTGCCGATAGACATTTCAGATATAGAAGCCGATAGGCATTTCAAATATAGGTGCCGATAGGCATTCCAGATATGGTTGCCGATAGGCATTTCAAATATAGGTGCTGATAGGCATTTCAGATGTAGTTTCCGATAGGCATTTCAAAAATAGGTGCCGATAGGCATTTCAGATATAGGTGCCGATAGGCCTTTCAGATATAGTTGCCGATTGCCATTTTAAAAGTAGGTGCCGATAGGCATTTCAGATATAGAAGCCGAGAGGCATTTCAAATATAGGTGCCGATAGGCATTCCAGATATGGTTGCCGATAGGCATTTCAAATATAGATGCTGATAGGCATTTCAGATGTAGTTTCCGATAGGCATTTCAAAAATAGGTGCCGATAGGCATTTCAGATATAGGTGCTGATAGGCTCTTCAGATATAGTTGCCGATTGGCATTTTAAAAATAGGTGCCGATAGGCATTTCAGATATAGAAGCCGATAGGTATTTCAAATATAGGTGTCGATAGGCATTTTAGATATGGTTGCCGATAGGCATTTCAAATATAGGTGCCGATAGGCATTTCAGTTATAGGTGCCGATAGGCATTTCAGATAAAGTTGCCGATTGGCATTCATAAAATAGGTGCCGATAGGCATTTTAGATGTAGTTTAAGATAGGCATTTCAAAAATAGGTGCCGATAGGCATTTCAGATATAGGTGCCGATAGGCATTTCAGATATAGTTGCCGATTGGCATTTTAAAAATAGGTGCCGATAGGCATTTTTGATATGGTTGCCGATAGGCATTTCAAATATAGGTGCCGATAGGCATTCCAGATATGGTTGCCGATAGGCATTTCAAATATAGGTGCTGATAGGCATTTCAGATGTAGTTTCCGATAGGCATTTCTAAAATAGGGGCCGATAGGCATTTCAAATATGGGTGCTGATAGGCATTTCAGATATAGTTGCCGATTGGCATTTTAAAAATAGGTGCCGATAGGCATTTCAGATATAGGTGCCGACAGGCATTTCAAATATAGGTGCCGATAGGCATTTCTGATATGGTTGCCGATAGGCATTTCAAATATAGGTGCTGATAGGCATTTCAGATGTAGTTTCCGATAGGCATTTAAAAAATAGGTGCCGATGGGCATTTCAGATATAGTTGCCGATAGGCATTTCAGATATAGTTGCCGATAAGCATTTTAAAAATAGGTGTCGATAGGCATTTCAGATATAGAAGCCGATAGGTATTTCAAATATAGGTGTCGATAGGCATTTCAGATATGGTTGCCGATAGGCATTTCAAATATAGGTGCTGATAGGCATTTCAGATGTAGTTTCCGATAGGCATTTCAAAAATAGGTGCCGATAGGCATTTAAGATATAGTTGCCGATAGGCATTTCAGATATAGTTGCCGATAAGCATTTTAAAAATAGGTGTCGATAGGCATTTCAGATATAGAAGCCGATAGGCATTTAAAATATATGTGCCGATAGGCATTCCAGATATGTTTGCCGATAGGCATTTCAAATATAGGTGCTGATAGGCATTCCAGATGTAGTTTCCGATAGGCATTTCAAAAAATGGTTCCGATAGGCATTTCAGATATAGAAGCCGGTAGGTATTTCAAATATAGGTGTCGATAGGCATTTCAGATATGATTGCCGATAGGCATTTCAAATATAGGTGCTGATAGGCATTTCAGATATAGTTGCCGATTGGCATTTTAAAAATAGGTGCCGATAGGCATTTTAGATGTAGTTTCCGATAGGCATTTCAAAAATAGGTACCGATAGGCATTTCAGATATAGGTGCCGATAGGCATTTTCAAAATAGGTGCCGATAGGCATTTTAGATGTAGTTTCCGATAGGCATTTAAAAAATAAGTGCCGATAGGCATTATAGATATAGGTGCCGATAGGCATTTCAGATATAGTTGCCGATTGGCATTTTAAAAATAGGTGCCGATAGGCATTTTAGATGTAGTTTCCGATAGGCATTTCAAAAATAGGTACCGATAGGCATTTCAGATATAGGTGCCGATAGGCATATCAGATATATTTGCCGATAGGCATTCAAAATATAGGTGCCGATAGGCATTTCAGATATAAATGCCGAAAGGCATTTTAGATATAGGTGCCGATAGGCATTTCTGATGTGGTTGCCGATAGGCATTTCAAATATAGGTGCTGATAGGCATTTTAGATGTAGTTTTCGATAGGCATTTCAAAAATAGGTGCCGATAGGCATTTCAGATATAGGTGCTATAGGCTCTTCAGATATAGTTGCCGATTGGCATTTTAAAAAAAGGTGCCGATAGGCATTTAAGATATAGAAGCCGAAAGGCATTTCAAATATAGGTGCCGATAGGCATTCCAGATATGGTTGCCGATAGGCATTTCAAATATAGGTGCTGATAGGCATTTCAGATGTAGTTTCCGATAGGCATTTCAAAAATAGGTACCGATAGGCATTTCAGATATAGGTGCCGATAGGCATTTCAGATATAGTTGCCGATTGGCATTTTGAAAATAGGTGCCGATAGGCATTTCAGATATAGAAGCCGATAGGCATTTCAAATATAGGTGCCGATTGGCATTCCAGATGTGGTTGCCGATAGGCATTTCAAATATAGGTGCTGGCAGGCATATTAGATGTAGTTTCCGATTAGCATTTCAAAAATTGGTGCCGATAAGCATTTCAGATATAGGTGCCGATAGGCATTTCAGATATAGTTGCCGATTGGCATTTTAAAAATAGGTGCCGATAGGCATTTCAGATATAGAAGCCGATAGGCATTTCAAATATAGGTGCCGATAAGCATTCTAGATATTGTTGCCGTTAGGCATTTCAAATATAGGTGCTGATAGGCATTTCAGATGTAGTTTCCGATAGGCATTTCAAAAATTGGTGCCGATAGGCATTACAGATATAGGTGCCGATAGGCATTTTAGATATAGTTGCCGATTGGCATTTTAAAAATAGGTGCCGATAGGCATTTCAGATATAGAAGCCGGTAGGTATTTCAAATATAGGTGTCGATAGGCATTTCAGATATGATTGCCGATAGGCATTTCAAATATAGGTGCTGATAGGCATTTTAGATGTAGTTTCCGATAGGCATTTCAAAAATAGGTGCCGATAGGCATTTCAGATATAGTTGCCGATAGGCATTTCAGATATAGTTACCGATTGGCATTTTAAAAATAGGTGCCGATAGGCATTTCAGATACAGAAGCCGATAGGTATTTCTAATATAGGTGTCGATAGGCATTTCAGATATGGTTGCCGATAGGCATTTCAAATATAGGTGCTGATAGGCATTTCAGATGTAGTTTCCGATAGGCATTTCAAAAATAGGTGCCGATAGGCATTTCAGATATAGGTGCCGATAGGCATTTCAGATATAGTTGCCGAATAACATTTTAAAAATAGGTGCCGATAGGCATTTCAGATATAGGTGCCGATAGGCATTTCAGATATAGTTGCCGATTGGCATTTTAAAAACAGGTGCCGATAGGCATTTCAGATATAGTTGCCAATTGGCATTTTAAAAATAGGTGTCGATAGGCATTTCAGATATAGAAGCCGATAGGCATTTCAAATATAGGTGTCGATAGGCATTTCAGATATGGTTGCCGATAGGCATTTCAAATATAGGTGCTGATAGGCATTTCAGATGTAGTTTCCGATAGGCATTTCAAAAATAGGTACCGATAGGCATTTCAGATATAGGTGCCGATAGGCATTTCAGATATAGTTGCCAATTGGCATTTTAAAAATAGGTGTCGATAGGCATTTCAAATATAGAAGCCGATAGGCATTTCAAATATAGGTGCCGAAAGGCATTTCAGATATGGTTGCCGATAGGCATTTCAAATATAGGTGCTGATAGGCATTTCAGATGTAGTTTCCGATAGGCATTTCAAAAATTGGTGCCGATAGGCATTTCAGATATAGGTGCCGATAGGGATTTCAGATATAGTTGCCGATTGGCATTTTAAAAATAGGTGCCGATAGGCATTTCAGATATAGAAGCCTATAGGTATTTCAAATATAGGTGTCGATTGGCATTTCAGATATGGTTGCCGATAGGCATTTCAAATATAGGTGCCGATAGGCATTTCAGTTATAGGTGCCGATAGGCATTTCAGATATAGGGGCCGATTGGCATTTTAAAAATAGGTGCCGATAGGCATTTTAGATGTAGTTATAGATAGGCATTTCAAAAATAGGTGCCGATAGGCATTTCAGATATAGGTGCCGATAGGCATATCAAATATAGTTGCCGATAGGCATTTAAAATATAGGTGCCGATAGGCATTTCAAATATAGGTGTCGATAGGCATTTCAAATATAAATGTTGAAAGGCATTTCAGATATAGGTGCCGATAGGCATTTCTAATGTGGTTGCCGATAGGCATTTTAAATATAGGTGCTGATAGGCATTTCAGATGTAATTTTCAAAAGGCATTTCAAAAATAGGTGCCGATAGGCATTTCAGATATAGGTGCCAATAGGCATTTCAGATATAGTTGCCGATTGGCATTTTAAAAATAGGTGCCGATAGGCATTTCAGATATGGTTGCCGATAGGCATTTCAAATATAGGTGCCGATAGGCATTCCAGATATGGTTGCCGATAGGCATTTCAAATATAGGTGCTGATAGGCATTTCAGATGTAGTTTCCGATAGGCATTTCAAAAATTGGTGCCGATAGGCATTTCAGATATAGGTGCTGATAGGCATTTCAGATATAGTTGCCGATAGGCATTTTAAAAATAGGTGTCGATAGGCAATTCAGATATAGAAGCCGATAGGCATTTCAAATATAGGTGCCGATAGGCATTCCAGATATGGTTGCCAATAGGCATTTCAAATATAGATGCTGATAGGCATTCCAGATATAGTTTCCGATAGGCATTTCAAAAAATGGTGCCGATAGACATTTCAGATATAGGTGCCGATAAGCATTTCAGATATAGTTGCCGATTGGCATTTTAAAAATAACTGCCGATAGGCATTTCAGATATAGAAGCTGGTAGGTATTTCAAATATAGGTGTCGATAGGCATTTCAGATATGATTGCCGATAGGCATTTCAAATATAGGTGCTGATAGGCATTTCAGATATAGTTGCCGATTGGCATTTTAAAAATAGGTGCCGATAGGCATTTTAGATGTAGTTTCCGATAAGCATTTCAAAAATAGGTACCGATAGGCATTTCAGATATAGGTGCCGATAGGCATATATGAGATATAGTTGCCGATAGGCATTTAAAATATAGGTGCCGATAGGCATTTCAGATATAAATGCCGAAAGGCATTTTAGATATAGGTGCCGATAGGCATATCTGATGTGGTTGCCGATAGGCATTTCAAATATAGGTGCTGATAGGCATTTCAGATGTAGTTTCCGATAGGCATTTCAAAAATAGGTACCGATAGGCATTTCAGATATAGGTGCCGATAGGCATTTCAGATATAGTTGCCAATTGGCATTTTAAAAATAGGTGTCGATAGGCATTTCAAATATAGAAGCCGATAGGCATTTCAAATATAGGTGCCGAAAGGCATTTCAGATATGGTTGCCGATAGGCATATCAAATATAGGTGCTGATAGGCATTTCAGATGTAGTTTCCGATAGGCATTTCAAAAATTGGTGCCGATAGGCATTTCAGATATAGGTGCCGATAGGGATTTCAGATATAGTTGCCGATTGGCATTTTAAAAATAAGTGCCGATAGGCATTTCAGATATAGAAGCCGATAGGTATTTCAAATATAGGTGTCGATAGGCATTTCAGATATGGTTGCCGATAGGCATTTCAAATATAGGTGCCGATAGGCATTTCAGTTATAGGTGCCGATAGGCATTTCAGATATAGTTGCCGATTGGCATTTTAAAAATAGGTGCCGATAGGCATTTTAGATGTAGTTTAAGATTGGCATTTTAAAAATAGGTGCCGATAGGCATTTCAGATATAGGTGCCGATAGGCATATCAGATATAGTTGCCGATAGGCATTTAAAATATAGGTGCCGATAGGCATTTCAAATATAGGTGTCGATAGGCATTTCAAATATAAATGCCGAAAGGCATTTCAGATATAGGTGCCGATAGGCATTTCTGATGTGGTTGCCGATAGGCATTTCTGATGTGGTTGCCGATAGGCATTTTAAATATAGGTGCTGATAGGCATTTCAGATGTAGTTTTCGATAGGCATTTCATAAATAGGTGCCGATAGGCATTTCAGATATAGGTGCCGATAGGCATTTCAGATATAGTTGCCGATTGGCATTTTAAAAATAGGTGGCGATAGGCATTTCAGATATGGTTGCCGATAGGCATTTCAAATATAGGTGCCAATAGGCAAACCAGATATGGTTGCCGATAGGCATTTCAAATATAGATGCTGATAGGCATTTCAGATGTAGTTTCCGATAGGCATTTCAAAAATTGGTGTCGATAGGCATTTCAGATATAGGTGCTGATAGGCATTTCAGATATAGTTGCCGATAGGCATTTTAAAAATAGGTGTCGATAGGCAATTCAGATATAGAAGCCGATAGGCATTTCAAATATAGGTGCCGATAGGCATTTCAGATATAGTTTCCGATAGGCATTTATAAAATAGGTGTCGATAGGCAATTCAGATATAGAAGCCGATAGGCATTTCAAATATAGGTGTCGATAGGCATTTCAGATATGGTTGCCGACAGGCATTTCAAATATAGGTGCTGATAGGCATTTCAGATATAGTTGCCGATTGGCGTTTTAAAAATAGGTGCCGATAGGCATTTTAGATGTAGTTTCCGATAGGCATTTCAAAAATAGGTACCGATAGGCATTTCAGATATAGGTGCCGAAAGGTATTTTAAAAATAGGTGCCGATAGGCATTTTAGATGTAGTTTCCGATAGGCATTTCAAAAATAGGTACCGATAGGCATTTCAGATATAGGTGCCGATATGCATTTCAGATATAGTTACCGATTGGCATTTTAAAAATAGGTGTCGATAGGCATTTCAGATATAGAATCCGATAGGCATTTCAAATATAGGTGCTGATAGGCATTTCAGATGTAGTTTCCGATAGGCATTTCAAAAATTGGTGCCGATAGGCATTTCAGATATAGGTGCCGATAGGCATTTCAGATATAGTTGCCTATTGGCATTTTTAAAATAGGTGCCGATAGGCATTTCAGATATAGAAGCCGGTAGGTATTTCAAATATAGGTGTCGATAGGCATTTCAGATATGGTTGCCGATAGGCATTTCAAATATAGGTGATGAGAGGCATTTCAGATGTAGTTTCCGATAGGCATTTCAAAAATTGGTGCCCATAGGCATTTCAAATATAGGTGCCGATAGGCATTTCAGATATAGTTGCCGATTGGCATTTTTAAAATAGGTGCCGATAGGCATTTCAAATATAGAAGCTGATAGGCATTTCAAATATATGTGCCGATAGGCATTCCAGATATGGTTGCCGATAGGCATTTCAAATATAGGTGCTGATAGGCATTTTAGATGTAGTTTCCGATAGGCATTTCAAAAATAGGTGCCGATAGGCATTTCAGATATAGGTGCCGATAGGCATTTCAGATATAGTTGCCGATTGGCATTTTAAAAATGGGTGCCGATAGGCATTTTAGATGTAGTTTCCGATAGGCATTTCAAAAATAGGTGCCGATAGGCATTTCAGATATAGGTGCCGATAGGCATATCAGATATAGTTGCCGATAGGCATTTAAAATATAGGTGCCGATAGGCATTACAAATATAGCTGTCGATAGGCATTTCAGATATAAATGCCGAAAGGCATTTCAGATATGGGTGCCGATAGGCATTTGTGATGTGGTTGCCGATAGGCATTTCAAATATAGGTGCTGATAAGCATTTCAGATGTAGTTTCCGATAGGCATTTCAAAAATAGGTGCCGATAGGCATATCAGATAGGTGCCGATAGGCATTTTAGATATAGATGCCGATTGGCATTTTAAAAATAGGTGCCGATAGGCATTTCAGATATAGAAGCCGATAGGCATTTCAAATATAGGTGCCGATAGGCATTCCAGATATGGTTGCCGATAGGAATTTCAAATATAGGTGCTGATAGGCATTTCAGATGTAGTTTCCGATAGGCATTTCAAAAATTGGTGCCGATAGGCATTTCAGATATAGGTGCCGATAGGCATTTCAGATATAGTTGCCGATTGGCATTTTAAAAATATGTGCCGATAGGCATTCCAGATATAAAAGCCGATAGGTATTTCAAATATAGGTGTCGATAGGCATTTCAGATATGGTTGCCGATAGGCATCTCAAATATTGGTGCTAATAGGCATTTCAGCTGTAGTTTCCGATAGGCATTTTAAATATAGGTGCCGATAGGCATTTCAGATATAGGTGCCGATAGGCATTTCAGATATAGAAGCCGATAGGCATTTCAAATATAGGTGCCGATAGGCATTCCAGATATGGTTGCCGATAGGCATTTCAAATATAGGTGCTGATAGGCATTTCAGATGTAGTTTTCGATAGGCATTTCAAATATAGGTGCCGATAGGCATTTTAGATATAGGTGCCTATAGGCATTTCAGATATAGTTGCCGATTGGCATTTTAAAAGTAGGTGCCGATAGGCATTTCAGATATAGGTGCCGATAGGTATTTCAAATATAGGTGTCGATAGGCATTTCAGATATGGTTGCCGATAGGCATTTCAAATATAGGTGCTGATAGGCATTTCAGATGTAGTTTCCGATAGGCATTTCAAAAATAGATGCCGATAGGCATTTCAGATATAGGTGCCGATAGGCATTTTAGATATAGTTGCCGATTGGCATTTTAAAAATAGGTGCCGATAGGCATTTTAGATGTAGTTTCGGATAGGCATTTCAAAAATAGGTGCCGATAGGCATTTCAGATATAGGTGCCGATAGGCATATCAGATATAGTTGCCGATAGGCATTTAAAAAATAGGTGCCGATAGGCATTTCAATTATAGGTGTCGATAGGCATTTCAGATATAAATGCCGAAAGGCATTTCAGATATAGGTGCCGATAGGCATTTCTGATGTGGTTGCCGATAGGCATTTCAAATATAGGTGCTGATAGGCATTTCAGATGTAGTTTCCGATAGGCATTTCAAAAATTGGTGTCGATAGGCATTTCAGATATAGGTGCCGATAGGCATATCAGATATAGTTGCCGATAGGCATTTAAAATATAGGTGCCGATAGGCATTTCAAATATAGGTGTCGATAGGCATTTCAAATATAAATGCCGAAAGGCATTTCAGATATAGGTGCCGATAGGCATTTCTGATGTGGTTGCCGATAGGCATTTTAAATATAGGTGCTGATAGGCATTTCAGATGTAGTTTTCGATAGGCATTTCATAAATAGGTGCCGATAGGCATTTCAGATATAGGTGCCGATAGGCATTTCAGATATAGTTGCCGATTGGCATTTTAAAAATAGGTGGCGATAGGCATTTCAGATATGGTTGCCGATAGGCATTTCAAATATAGGTGCCGATAGGCATTCCAGATATGGTTGCCGATAGGCATTTCAAATATAGGTGCTGATAGGCATTTCAGATGTAGTTTCCGATAGGCATTTCAAAAATTGGTGTCGATAGGCATTTCAGATATAGGTGCTGATAGGCATTTCAGATGTAGTTGCCGATAGGCATTTTAAAAATAGGTGTCGATAGGCAATTCAGATATAGAAGCCGATAGGCATTTCAAATATAGGTGCCGATAGGCATTTCAGATATGGTTGCCGACAGGCATTTCAAATATAGATGCTGATAGGCATTCCAGATATAGTTTCCGATAGGCATTTCAAAAAATGGTGCCGATAGGCATTTCAGATATAGAAGCTGGTAGGTATTTCAAATATAGGTGTCGATAGGCATTTCAGATATGATTGCCGATAGGCATTTCAAATATAGGTGCTGATAGGCATTTCAGATATAGTTGCCGATTGGCGTTTTAAAAATAGGTACCGATAGGCATTTTAGATGTAGTTTCCGATAGGCATTTCAAAAATAGGTACCGATAGGCATTTCAGATATAGGTGCCGAAAGGTATTTTAAAAATAGGTGCCGATAGGCATTTCAGATATAGTTGCCGATTGGTATTTTAAAAAAAGGTGCCGATAGGCATTTTAGATGTAGTTTCCGATAGGCATTTCAAAAATAGGTACCGATAGGCATTTCAGATATAGGTGCCGATATGCATTTCAGATATAGTTACCGATTGGCATTTTAAAAATAGGTGTCGATAGGCATTTCAGATATAGAATCCGATAGGCATTTCAAATATAGGTGCTGATAGGCATTTCAGATGTAGTTTCCGATAGGCATTTCAAAAATTGGTGCCGATAGGCATTTCAGATATAGATGCCGATAGGCATTTCAGATATAGTTGCCTATTGGCATTTTTAAAATAGGTGCCGATAGGCATTTCAGATATAGAAGCCGATAGGTATTTCAAATATAGGTGTCGATAGGCATTTCAGATATGGTTGCCGATAGGCATTTCAAATATAGGTGATGAGAGGCATTTCAGATGTAGTTTCCGATAGGCATTTCAAAAATTGGTGCCCATAGGCATTTCAAATATAGGTGCCGATAGGCATTTCAGATATAGTTGCCGATTGGCATTTTAAAAATAGGTGCCGATAGGCATTTCAAATATAGAAGCTGATAGGCATTTCAAATATATGTGCCGATAGGCATTCCAGATATGGTTGCCGATAGGCATTTCAAATATAGGTGCTGATAGGCATTTTAGATGTAGTTTCCGATAGGCATTTCAAAAATAGGTGCCGATAGGCATTTCAGATATAGGTGCCGATAGGCATTTCAGATATAGTTGCCGATTGGCATTTTAAAAATGGGTGCCGATAGGCATTTTAGATGTAGTTTCCGATAGGCATTTCAAAAATAGGTGCCGATAGGCATTTCAGATATAGGCGCCGATAGGCATATCAGATATAGTTGCCGATAGGCATTTAAAATATAGGAGCCGATAGGCATTACAAATATAGCTGTCGATAGGCATTTCAGATATAAATGCCGAAAGGCATTTCAGATATAGGTGCCGATAGGCATTTGTGATGTGGTTGCCGATAGGCATTTCAAATATAGGTGCTGATAAGCATTTCAGATGTAGTTTCCGATAGGCATTTCAAAAATAGGTGCCGATAGGCATATCAGATAGGTGCCGATAGGCATTTTAGATATAGATGCCGATTGGCATTTTAAAAATAGGTGCCGATAGGCATTTCAGATATAGAAGCCGATAGGCATTTCAAATATAGGTGCCGATAGGCATTCCAGATATGGTTGCCGATAGGAATTTCAAATATAGGTGCTGATAGGCATTTCAGATGTAGTTTCCGATAGGCATTTCAAAAATTGGTGCCGATAGGCATTTCAGATATAGGTGCCGATAGGCATTTCAGATATAGTTGCCGATTGGCATTTTAAAAATATGTGCCGATAGGCATTCCAGATATAAAAGCCGATAGGTATTTCAAATATAGGTGTCGATAGGCATTTCAGATATGGTTGCCGATAGGCATCTCAAATATTGGTGCTAATAGGCATTTCAGCTGTAGTTTCCGATAGGCATTTTAAATATAGGTGCCGATAGGCATTTCAGATATAGGTGCCGATAGGCATTTCAGATATAGAAGCCGATAGGCATTTCAAATATAGGTGCCGATAGGCATTCCAGATATGGTTGCCGATAGGCATTTCAAATATAGGTGCTGATAGGCATTTTAGATGTAGTTTTCGATAGGCATTTCAAAAATAGGTGCCGATAGGCATTTAAGATATAGGTGCCTATAGGCATTTCAGATATAGTTGCCGATTAGCATTTTAAAAGTAGGTGCCGATAGGCATTTCAGATATAGGTGCCGATAGGTATTTCAAATATAGGTGTCGATAGGCATTTCAGATATGGTTGCCGATAGGCATTTCAAATATAGGTGCTGATAGGCATTTCAGATGTAGTTTCCGATAGGCATTTCAAAAATAGGTGCCGATAGGCATTTCAGATATAGGTGCCGATAGGCATTTTAGATATAGTTGCCGATTGGCATTTTAAAAATAGGTGCCGATAGGCATTTTAGATGTAGTTTCGGATAGGCATTTCAAAAATAGGTGCCGATAGGCATTTCAGATATAGGTGCCGATAGGCATATCAGATATAGTTGCCGATAGGCATTTAAAATATAGGTGCCGATAGGCATTTCAATTATAGGTGTCGATAGGCATTTCAGATATAAATGCCGAAAGGCATTTCAGATATAGGTGCCGATAGGCATTTCTGATGTGGTTGCCGATAGGCATTTCAAATATAGGTGCTGATAGGCATTTCAGATGTAGTTTCCGATAGGCATTTCAAAAATAGGTGCCGATAGGCATTTCAGGTATAGTTGCCGATTGGCATTTTAAAAATGGGTGCCGATAGGCATTTCAGATATAGAAGTCGATAGGCATTTCAAATATAGGTGCTGATAGGCATTTCAGATGTAGTTTCCGATAGGCATTTCATAAATAGGTGCGGATAGGCATTTCAGATATAGGTGCCGATAGGCATTTCAGATATAGAAGCCGATAGGTATTTCAAATATAGGTGTCGATAGGCATTTCAGTTATGGTTGCCGATAGGCATTTCAAATATTGGTGCTGATAGGCATTTCAGATGTTGTTTCCGATAGGCATTTCAAAAATAGGTGCCGATAAGCATTTCAGATATAGGTGCCGATAGGCATTACAGACATAGTTGCCGATTGGCATTTTAAAAATATGTGCCAAAAGGCATTTCAGATATAGAAGCCGATAGGCATTTCAAATATAGGTGCCGATAGGCATTCCAGATATGGTTGCCGATAGGCATTTTAAATATGGGTGCTGATAGGCATTTCAGATGTAGTTTCCGATAGGCATTTCAAAAATTGGTGCCGATAGGCATTTGAGATATAGGTGCCGATAGGCATTTTAGATATAGTTGCCGATTGGCATTTTAAAAATAGGTGCCGATAGGCATTTCAGATATAGAAGCCGATAGGCATTTCAAATATAGGTGCGGATAAGCATTCCAGATATGGTTGCCGATAGGCATTTCAAATATAGGTGCTGATAGGCATTTCAGATGTAGTTTCCGATAGGCATTTCAAAAATTGGTGCCGATAGGCATTTTAGATATAGGTGCCGATAGGCATTTCAGATATAGTTGCCGATTGGCATTTTAAAAATAGGTGCCGATAGGCATTTCAGACATAGAAGCCGATAGGCATTTTAAATATAGGTGCCGATAGGCATTCCGGATATGGTTGCCGATAGGAATTTCAAATATAGGTGCTGATAGGCATTTTAGATGTAGTTTCCGATAGGCATTTCAAAAATAGGTGCCGATAGGCATTTTAGATATAGGTGCCGATAGGCATTTCAGATATAGAAGCCGATAGGCATTTCAAATATAGGTGCCGATAGGCATTCCAGATATGGTTGCCGATAGGCATTTCAAATATAGGTGCTGATAGGCATTTCAGATGTAGTTTCCGATAGGCATTTCAAAAATAGGTGCCGATAGGCATTTTAGATATAGGTGCCGATAGGCATTTCAGATATAGAAGCCGATAGGCATTTCAAATATAGGTGCCGATAGGCATTCCAGATATGGTTGCCGATAGGCATTTCAAATATAAGTGCTGAAAGGCATTTCAGATGTAGTTTCCGATAGGCATTTAAAAAATAGGTGCCGATAGGCATTTCAGATATAGTTGCCGATTTGGCATTTTTAAAATAGGTGCCGATAGGCATTTCAGATATAGAAGCCGATAGGCATTTCAAATATAGGTGCCTTTAGGCATTCCAGATATGGTTGCTGATAGGCATTTCAAATATAGGTGCTGATTGGCATTTCAGATGTAGTTTCCGATAGGCATTTCTAAAATTGGTGCCGATAGGCATTTCAGATATAGGTGCCGATAAGCATTTCAGATATAGTTGCCGATTGGCATTTTAAAAATAGGTGTCGATAGGCATTTCAGATATAGAAGCCGATAGGCATTTCAAATATAGGTGTCGATAGGCACTTCAGATATGGTTGCCGATAGGCGTTTCAATTATAGGTGCTGATAGGCATTTCAGATGTAGTTTCAAATAGGCATTTCAAAAATAGGTGCCGATAGGCATTTCAGATATAGGTGCCGATAGGCATTTCAGATATAGTTGCCGATTGGCATTTTAAAAATAGGTGCCGATAGGCATTTTAGATGTAGTTTCCGATAGGCATTTCAAAAATAGGTGCCGATAGGCATTTCAGATATAGGTGCCGATAGGCATATCAGATATAGTTGCCGATAGGCATTTAAAAAATAGGTGCCGATAGGCATTTCAAATATAGGTGTCGATAGGCATTTCAGATATAAATGCCGCAGGGCATTTCAGATATAGGTGCCGGTAGGCTTTTCTGATGTGGTTGCCGATAGGCATTTCAAATATAGGTGCTGATAGGCATTTCAGATGTAGTTTTCGATAGGCATTTCAAAAATTGATGCCGATAGGCATTTCAGATATAGGTGCCGATAGAGACTTCAGATATAGTTGCCGATTGGCATTTAAAAAATAGGTGCCGATAGGCATTTCAGATATAGAAGCCGATAGGTATTTCAAATATAGGTGTCGATAGGCATTTCAGATATGGTTGCCGATAGGCATTTCAAATATAGGTGCTGATAAGCATTTCAGATGTAGTTTCCGATAGGCAAATGAAAAAATAGGTGCCGATAGGCATTTCAGATATAGGTGCCGATAGGCATTTCAGATATAGTTGCCGATTGGCATTTTAAAAATAGGTGCCGATAGGCATTTCAGATATAGAAGCCGATAGGCATTTCAAATATAGGTGCCGATAGGCATTCCAGATATGGTTGCCGATAGGCATTTCAAATATAGGTGCTGATAGGCATTTCAGATGTAGTTTCCGATAGGCATTTCAAAAATAGGTGTCGATAGGCATTTCAGATATAGGTGCCGATAGGCATTTCAGATATAGTTGCCGATTGGCATTTTAAAAATAGGTGCCGATAGGCATTTCAGATATAGAAGCCGATAGGCATTTCAAATATACGTGCCGATAGGCATTCCAGATATGGTTGCCGATAGGCATTTCAAATATAGGTGCTGATAGGCATTTCAGATGTAGTTTCCGATAGGCATTTCAAAAAGAGGCGCCGATAGGCATTTCAGATATAGGTGCCGATAGGCATTTCAGACATGGTTGCTGATTGGCATTTTGAAAATAGGTGCCGATAGGCATTTCAGATATAGAAGCCGATAAGCATTTCAAATATAGGTGCCGATAGGCATTCCAGATATGATTGCCGATAGGCATTTCAAATATAGGTGCTGATAGGCATTTCAGATGTAGTTTCCGATAGGCATTCCAAAAATAGGTGCCGATAGGCATTTTAGATATAGAAGCCGATAGGCATTTTAAATATAGGTGCCGATAGGCATTCCAGATATGGTTGCCGATAGGCATTTCAAATATAGGTGCTGATAGGCATTTCAGATGTAGTTTCCGATAGGCATTTAAAAAATTGGTGCCGATAGGCATTTCAGATATAGGTGCCGATAGGCATATCAGATATAGTTGCCGATAGGCATTGAAAATATAGGTGCCAATAGGCATTTCAAATATAGGTGTCGATAGGCATTTCAGATATGAATGCCGAAAGGCATTTCAGATATAGTTGCCGATTGGCATTTTAAAAATAGGTGCCGATAGGCATTTCAGATATAGAAGCCGATAGGCATTTCAAATATAGGTGCCGATAGGCATTCCATTTATGGTTGCCGATAGGCATTTCAAATATAGGTGCTGATAGGCATTTCAGATGTAGTTTCCGATAGGCATTTCAAAAATAGTTGTCGATAGGCATTTCAGATATAGGTGCCGATAGGCATTTCAGATATAGTTGCCGACTGGCATTTTAAAAATAGGTGCCGATAGGCATTACAGATATAGAAGCCGATAGGCATTTCAAATATAGGTGCCGATAGGCATTCCAGATATGGTTGCCGATAGGCATTTCAAATATAGGTGCTGATAGGCATTTCAGATGTAGTTTCCGATAGGCATTTCAAAAAGAGGTGCCGATAGGCATTTCAGATATAGGTGCCGATAGGCATTTCAGACATGGTTGCCGATTGGCATTTTAAAAATAGGTGCTGATAGGCATTTCAGATATAGAAGCCGATAGGCATTTCAAATATAGGTGCCGATAGGCATTCCAGATATGATTGCCGATAGGCATTTCAAATATAGGTGCTGATAGGCATTTCAGATGTAGTTTCCGATAGGCATTTCAAAAATAGGTGCCGATAGGCATTTCAGATATAGATGCCGATAGGCATTTCAGATATAGTTGCCGATTGGCATTTTAAAAATAGGTGCCGATAGGCATTTCAGATATAGAAGCCGATAGGCATTTTAAATATAGGTGCCGATAGGCATTCCAGATATGGTTGCCGATAGGCATTTCAAATATAGGTGCTGATAGGCATTTCAGATGTAGTTTCCGATAGGCATTTAAAAAATTGGTGCCGATAGGCATTTCAGATATAGGTGCCGATAGGCATTTCAGATATAGTTGCCGATTGGCATTTTAAAAATAGGTGCCGATAGGCATTTCAGATATAGAAGCCGATAGGTATTTCAAATATAGGTGTCGATAGGCATTTCAGATATAGTTGCCGATAGGCATTTCAAATATAGGTGATGATAGGCATTTCAAATGTAGTTTCCGATAGGCATTTCAAAAATAGGTGCCGATAGGCATTTCAGATATAGGTGCCGATAGGCATTTCAGATATAGTTGCCGATTGGCATTTTAAAAATAGGTGCCGATAGGCATTTCAGATATAGAAGCCGATAGGCATTTCAAATATAGGTGCCGATAGGCATAACAGATATGGTTGCCGATAGGCATTTCAAATATAGGTGCTGATAAGAATTTCAGATGTAGTTTACGATAGGCATTTCAAAAATAGGTGCCGATAGGCATTTCAGATATAGGTGCCGATAGGCATTTCAGATATAGTTGCCAATTGGCATTTTAAAAATAGGTGCCGATAGGCATTTCAGATATAGAAGCTGATAGGCATTTCAAATATAGGTGCCGATAGGCATTCCAGATATGGTTGCCGATAGGCATTTCAAATATAGGTGCTTATAGGCATTTAAGATGTAGTTTCCGATAGGCATTTCAAAAATTGATGCCGATAGGCATTTCAGATATAGGTGCCGATAGGCATTTCAGATATAGTTGCCGATTGGCATTTTAAAAACAGGTGCCGATAGGCATTTCAGATATAGAGGCCGATAGGTATGTCAAATATAGGTGTCGATAGGCATTATAGATACGGTTGCCGATAGGCATTTCAAATATAGGAGCAGATAGGCATTTCAGATGTAGTTTCCGAAAGGCATTTCAAAAATAGGTGCCGATAGGCATTTCAGATATAGGTGCCGATAGGCATTTCAGATATAGATGCCGATAGGCATTTCAGATATAGTTGCCGATTGGCATTTTAAAAATAGGTGCCGATAGGCATTTCAGATATAGAAGCCGATAGGCATTTTAAATATAGGTGTCGATAGGCATTTCAGATATAGTTGCCGATAGGCATTTCAAATATAGGTGATGATAGGCATTTCAAATGTAGTTTCCGATAGGCATTTCAAAAATAGGTGCCGATAGGCATTTCAGATATAGGTGCCGATAGGCATTTCAGATATAGTTGCCGATTGGCATTTTAAAAATAGGTGCCGATAGGCATTTCAGATATAGAAGCCGATAGGTATTTCAAATATAGGTGTCGATAGGCATTTCAGATATAGTTGCCGATAGGCATTTCAAATATAGGTGATGATAGGCATTTCAAATGTAGTTTACGATAGGCATTTCAAAAATAGGTGCCGATAGGCATTTCAGATATAGGTGCCGATAGGCATTTCAGATATAGTTGCCAATTGGCATTTTAAAAATAGGTGCCGATAGGCATTTCAGATATAGAAGCTGATAGGCATTTCAAATATAGGTGCCGATAGGCATTCCAGATATGGTTGCCGATAGGCATTTCAAATATAGGTGCTTATAGGCATTTAAGATGTAGTTTCCGATAGGCATTTCAAAAATTGATGCCGATAGGCATTTCAGATATAGGTGCCGATAGGCATTTCAGATATAGTTGCCGATTGGCATTTTAAAAACAGGTGCCGATAGGCATTTCAGATATAGAGGCCGATAGGTATGTCAAATATAGGTGTCGATAGGCATTATAGATACGGTTGCCGATAGGCATTTCAAATATAGGAGCAGATAGGCATTTCAGATGTAGTTTCCGAAAGGCATTTCAAAAATAGGTGCCGATAGGCATTTCAGATATAGGTGCCGATAGGCATTTCAGATATAGATGCCGATAGGCATTTCAGATATAGTTGCCGATTGGCATTTTAAAAATAGGTGCCGATAGGCATTTCAGATATAGAAGCCGATAGGCATTTTAAATATAGGTGTCGATAGGCATTTCAGATATAGTTGCCGATAGGCATTTCAAATATAGGTGATGATAGGCATTTCAAATGTAGTTTCCGATAGGCATTTCAAAAATAGGTGCCGATAGGCATTTCAGATATAGGTGCCGATAGGCATTTCAGATATAGTTGCCGATTGGCATTTTAAAAATAGGTGCCGATAGGCATTTCAGATATAGAAGCCGATAGGTATTTCAAATATAGGTGTCGATAGGCATTTCAGATATAGTTGCCGATAGGCATTTCAAATATAGGTGATGATAGGCATTTCAAATGTAGTTTCCGATAGGCATTTCAAAAATAGGTGCCGATAGGCATTTCAGATATAGGTGCCGATAGGCATTTCAGATATAGTTGCCGATTGGCATTTTAAAAATAGGTGCCGATAGGCATTTCAGATATAGGAGCCGATAGGCATTTCAAATATAGGTGCCGATAGGCATAACAGATATGGTTGCCGATAGGCATTTCAAATATAGGTGCTGATAAGCATTTCAGATGTAGTTTACGATAGGCATTTCAAAAATAGGTACCGATAGGCATTTCAGATATAGGTGCCGATAGGCATTTCAGATATATTTGCCGATTGGCATTTTAAAAAAAGGTGCCGATAGGGATTTCAGATATAGAAGCCATTAGGTATTTCAAATATAGGTGTCGATAGGCATTTCAGATATGGTTGCCGATAGGCATTTCAAATTTAGGTGCTGATAGGCATTTCAGATGCAGTTTCCGATAGGCATTTCAAAAATAGTTGCCGATAGGCATTTCACATATAGGTGCCGATAGGCATTTCAGATATAGTTGCCGATTGCCATTTTAAAAATAGGTGCCGATAGACATTTCAGATATAGAAGCCGATAGGCATTTCAAATATAGGTGCCGATAGGCATTCCAGATATGGTTGCCGATAGGCATTTCAAATATAGGTGCTGATAGGCATTTCAGATGTAGTTTCCGATAGGCATTTCAAAAATAGGTGCCGATAGGCATTTCAGATATAGGTGCCGATAGGCCTTTCAGATATAGTTGCCGATTGCCATTTTAAAAGTAGGTGCCGATAGGCATTTCAGATATAGAAGCCGAGAGGCATTTCAAATATAGGTGCCGATAGGCATTCCAGATATGGTTGCCGATAGGCATTTCAAATATAGATGCTGATAGGCATTTCAGATGTAGTTTCCGATTGGCATTTCAAAAAAAGGTGCCGATAGGCATTTCAGATATAGGTGCCGATTGGCATTTTAAAAATAGGTGCCGATAGGCATTTCAGATATAGAAGCCGATAGGCATTTCAAATATAGGTGCCGATAGACATTCCAGATATGGTTGCCGATAGGCATTTCAAATATAGGTGCTGATAGGCATTTCAGATGTAGTTTCCGTTGCGCATTTCAAAAATAGTTGCCGATAGGCATTTCAGATATAGGTGCCGATAGGCATTTCAGATATAGAAGCCGATAGGTATTTCAAATATAGGTGGCGATAGGCATTTCAGATATGGTTGCCGATAGGCATTTCAAATATAGGTGCCGATAGGCATTTCAGTTATAGGTGCCGATAGGCATTTCAGATATAGTTGCCGATTGGCATTTTAAAAATAGGTGCCGATAGGCATTTTAGATGTAGTTTAAGATAGGCATTTCAAAAATAGGTGCCGATAGGCATTTCAGATATAGGTGCCGATAGGCATATCAGATATAGTTGCCGATAGGCATTTAAAATATAGGTGCCGATAGGCATTTCAAATATAGGTGTCGATAGGCATTTCAAATATAAATGCCCGAAAGGCATTTCAGATATAGGTGCCGATAGGCATTTCTGATGTGGTTGCCGATAGGCATTTTAAATATAGGTACTGATAGGCATTTCAGATGTAGTTTTCGATAGGCATTTCAAAAATAGGTGCCGATAGGCATTTCAGATATAGGTGCTGATAGGCATTTCAGATATAGTTGCCGATTGGCATTTTAAAATAGGTGCCGATAGGCATTTCAGATATGGTTGCCGATAGGCATTTCAAATATATATGCCGATAGGCATTCCAGATATGATTGCCGATAGGCATTTCAAATATAGTTGCTGATAGGCATTTCAGATGTAGTTTCCGATAGGCATTTCAAAAAATGGTGCCGATGGGCATTTCAGATATAGGTGCTGATAGGCATTTCAGATATAGTTGCCGATAGGCATTTTAAAAATAGGTGTCGATAGGCAATTCAGATATAGAAGCCGATAGGCATTTCAAATATAGGTGCCGATAGGCATTCCAGATATGGTTGCCGATAGGCATTTCAAATATAGATGCTGATAGGCATTCCAGATATAGTTTCCGATAGGCATTTCAAAAAATGGTGCCGATAGGCATTTCAGATATAGGTGCCGATAAGCATTTCAGATATAGTTGCCGATTGGCATTTTAAAAATAGGTGCCGATAGGCATTTCAGATATAGAAGCTGGTAGGTATTTTAAATATAGGTGTCGATACGCATTTTAGATATAAATGCTGAAAGGCATTTTAGATATAGGTGCCGATAGGCATTTCTGATGTGGTTGCCGATAGGCATTTCAAATATAGGTGCTGATAGGCATTTTAGATGTAGTTTTCGATAGGCATTTCAAAAATAGGTGCCGATAGGCATTATAGATATAGGTGCCGATAGGCATTTCAGATATAGTTGCCGATTGGCATTTTAAAAAAAGGTGCCGATAAGCATTTTAGATGTAGTTTCCGATAGGCATTTCAAAAATAGGTACCGATAGGCATTTCAGATATAGGTGCCGATAGGCATATCAGATATAGTTGCCGATAGGCATTTAAAATATAAGTGCCGATAGGCATTTTAGATATAAATGCTGAAAGGCATTTTAGATATAGATGCCGATAGGCATTTCTGATGTGGTTGCGGATAGGCATTTCAAATATAGGTGCTGATAGGCATTTTAGATGTAGTTTTCGATAGGCATTTCAAAAATAGGTGCCGATAGGCATTTCAGATATAGGTGCTGATAGGCTCTTCAGATATAGTTGCCGATTGGCATTTTAAAAATAGGTGCCGATAGGCATTTCAGATATAGAAGCCGATAGGTATTTCAAATATAGGTGTCGATAGGCATTTTAGATATGGTTGCCGATAGGCATTTCAAATATAGGTGCCGATAGGCATTTCAGTTATAGGTGCCGATAGGCATTTCAGATAAAGTTGCCGATTGGCATTCATAAAATAGGTGCCGATAGGCATTTTAGATGTAGTTTAAGATAGGCATTTCAAAAATAGGTGCCGATAGGCATTTCAGATATAGGTGCCGATAGGCATTTCAGATATAGTTGCCGATTGGCATTTTAAAAATAGGTGCCGATAGGCATTTTTGATATGGTTGCCGATAGGCATTTCAAATATAGGTGCCGATAGGCATTCCAGATATGGTTGCCGATAGGCATTTCAAATATAGGTGCTGATAGGCATTTCAGATGTAGTTTCCGATAGGCATTTCTAAAATAGGGGCCGATAGGCATTTCAAATATGGGTGCTGATAGGCATTTCAGATATAGTTGCCGATTGGCATTTTAAAAATAGGTGCCGATAGGCATTTCAGATATAGGTGCCGACAGGCATTTCAAATATAGGTGCCGATAGGCATTTCTGATATGGTTGCCGATAGGCATTTCAAATATAGGTGCTGATAGGCATTTCAGATGTAGTTTCCGATAGGCATTTCAAAAATAGGTGCCGATGGGCATTTCAGATATAGTTGCCGATAGGCATTTCAGATATAGTTGCCGATAAGCATTTTAAAAATAGGTGTCGATAGGCATTTCAGATATAGAAGCCGATAGGTATTTCAAATATAGGTGTCGATAGGCATTTCAGATATGGTTGCCGATAGGCATTTCAAATATAGGTGCTGATAGGCATTTCAGATGTAGTTTCCGATAGGCATTTCAAAAATAGGTGCCGATAGGCATTTCAGATATAGTTGCCGATAGGCATTTCAGATATAGTTGCCGATAAGCATTTTAAAAATAGGTGTCGATAGGCATTTCAGATATAGAAGCCGATAGGCATTTAAAATATATGTGCCGATAGGCATTCCAGATATGGTTGCCGATAGGCATTTCAAATATAGGTGCTGATAGGCATTCCAGATGTAGTTTCCGATAGGCATTTCAAAAAATGGTTCCGATAGGCATTTCAGATATAGAAGCCGGTAGGTATTTCAAATATAGGTGTCGATAGGCATTTCAGATATGATTGCCGATAGGCATTTCAAATATAGGTGCTGATAGGCATTTCAGATATAGTTGCCGATTGGCATTTTAAAAATAGGTGCCGATAGGCATTTTAGATGTAGTTTCCGATAGGCATTTCAAAAATAGGTACCGATAGGCATTTCAGATATAGGTGCCGATAGGCATTTTCAAAATAGGTGCCGATAGGCATTTTAGATGTAGTTTCCGATAGGCATTTAAAAAATAAGTGCCGATAGGCATTATAGATATAGGTGCCGATAGGCATTTCAGATATAGTTGCCGATTGGCATTTTAAAAATAGGTGCCGATAGGCATTTTAGATGTAGTTTCCGATAGGCATTTCAAAAATAGGTACCGATAAGCATTTCAGATATAGGTGCCGATAGGCATATCAGATATATTTGCCGATAGGCATTCAAAATATAGGTGCCGATAGGCATTTCAGATATAAATGCCGAAAGGCATTTTAGATATAGGTGCCGATAGGCATTTCTGATGTGGTTGCCGATAGGCATTTCAAATATAGGTGCTGATAGGCATTTTAGATGTAGTTTTCGATAGGCATTTCAAAAATAGGTGCCGATAGGCATTTCAGATATAGGTGCTATAGGCTCTTTAGATATAGTTGCCGATTGGCATTTTAAAAAAAGGTGCCGATAGGCATTTAAGATATAGAAGTCGAAAGGCATTTCAAATATAGGTGCCGATAGGCATTCCAGATATGGTTGCCGATAGGCATTTCAAATATAGGTGCTGATAGGCATTTCAGATGTAGTTTCCGATAGGCATTTCAAAAATAGGTACCGATAGGCATTTCAGATATAGGTGCCGATAGGCATTTCAGATATAGTTGCCGATTGGCATTTTGAAAATAGGTGCCGATAGGCATTTCAGATATAGAAGCCGATAGGCATTTCAAATATAGGTGCCGATTGGCATTCCAGATGTGGTTGCCGATAGGCATTTCAAATATAGGTGCTGGCAGGCATATTAGATGTAGTTTCCGATTAGCATTTCAAAAATTGGTGCCGATAGGCATTTCAGATATAGGTGCCGATAGGCATTTCAGATATAGTTGCCGATTGGCATTTTAAAAATAGGTGCCGATAGGCATTTCAGATATAGAAGCCGATAGGCATTTCAAATATAGGTGCCGATAAGCATTCTAGATATTGTTGCCGTTAGGCATTTCAAATATAGGTGCTGATAGGCATTTCAGATGTAGTTTCCGATAGGCATTTCAAAAATTGGTGCCGATAGGCATTACAAATATAGGTGCCGATAGGCATTTTAGATATAGTTGCCGATTGGCATTTTAAAAATAGGTGCCGATAGGCATTTCAGATATAGAAGCCGGTAGGTATTTCAAATATAGGTGTCGATAGGCATTTCAGATATGATTGCCGATAGGCATTTCAAATATAGGTGCTGATAGGCATTTTAGATGTAGTTTCCGATAGGCATTTCAAAAATAGGTGCCGATAGGCATTTCAGATATAGTTGCCGATAGGCATTTCAGATATAGTTACCGATTGGCATTTTAAAAATAGGTGCCGATAGGCATTTCAGATACAGAAGCCGATAGGTATTTCTAATATAGGTGTCGATAGGCATTTCAGATATGGTTGCCGATAGGCATTTCAAATATAGGTGCTGATAGGCATTTCAGATGTAGTTTCCGATAGGCATTTCAAAAATAGGTGCCGATAGGCATTTCAGATATAGGTGCCGATAGGCATTTCAGATATAGTTGCCGATTAACATTTTAAAAATAGGTGCCGATAGGCATTTCAGATATAGAAGCCGATAGGCATTTCAAATTTAGGTGCCGATAGGCATTCCAGATATGGTTGCCGACAGGCATTTCAAATATAAGTGCTGATAGGCATTTCAGATGTAGTTCCCGATAGGCATTTCAAAAATAGGTGCCGATAGGCATTTCAGATATAGGTGCCGATAGGCATTTCAGATATAGTTACCGATTGGCATTTTAAAAATAGGTGCCGATAGGCATTTCAGATACAGAAGCCGATAGGTATTTCTAATATAGGTGTCGATAGGCATTTCAGATATGGTTGCCGATAGGCATTTCAAATATAGGTGCTGATAGGCATTTCAGATGTAGTTTCCGATAGGCATTTCAAAAATAGGTGCCGATAGGCATTTCAGATATAGGTGCCGATAGGCATTTCAGATATAGTTGCCGAATAACATTTTAAAAATAGGTGCCGATAGGCATTTCAGATATAGGTGCCGATAGGCATTTCAGATATAGTTGCCGATTGGCATTTTAAAAACAGGTGCCGATAGGCATTTCAGATATAGTTGCCAATTGGCACTTTAAAAATAGGTGTCGATAGGCATTTCAGATATAGAAGCCGATAGGCATTTCAAATATAGGTGTCGATAGGCATTTCAGATATGGTTGCCGATAGGCATTTCAAATATAGGTGCTGATAGGCATTTCAGATGTAGTTTCCGATAGGCATTTCAAAAATAGGTACCGATAGGCATTTCAGATATAGGTGCCGATAGGCATTTCAGATATAGTTGCCAATTGGCATTTTAAAAATAGGTGTCGATAGGCATTTCAAATATAGAAGCCGATAGGCATTTCAAATATAGGTGCCGAAAGGCATTTCAGATATGGTTGCCGATAGGCATTTCAAATATAGGTGCTGATAGGCATTTCAGATGTAGTTTCCGATAGGCATTTCAAAAATTGGTGCCGATAGGCATTTCAGATATAGGTGCCGATAGGGATTTCAGATATAGTTGCCGATTGGCATTTTAAAAATAGGTGCCGATAGGCATTTCAGATATAGAAGCCTATAGGTATTTCAAATATAGGTGTCGATTGGCATTTCAGATATGGTTGCCGATAGGCATTTCAAATATAGGTGCCGATAGGCATTTCAGTTATAGGTGCCGATAGGCATTTCAGATATAGGGGCCGATTGGCATTTTAAAAATAGGTGCCGATAGGCATTTTAGATGTAGTTATAGATAGGCATTTCAAAAATAGGTGCCGATAGGCATTTCAGATATAGGTGCCGATAGGCATATCAAATATAGTTGCCGATAGGCATTTAAAATATAGGTGCCGATAGGCATTTCAAATATAGGTGTCGATAGGCATTTCAAATATAAATGTTGAAAGGCATTTCAGATATAGGTGCCGATAGGCATTTCTGATGTGGTTGCCGATAGGCATTTTAAATATAGGTGCTGATAGGCATTTCAGATGTAATTTTCAAAAGGCATTTCAAAAATAGGTGCCGATAGGCATTTCAGATATAGGTGCCAATAGGCATTTCAGATATAGTTGCCGATTGGCATTTTAAAAATAGGTGCCGATAGGCATTTCAGATATGGTTGCCGATAGGCATTTCAAATATAGGTGCCGATAGGCAATCCAGATATGGTTGCCGATAGGCATTTCAAATATAGGTGCTGATAGGCATTTCAGATGTAGTTTCCGATAGGCATTTCAAAAATTGGTGCCGATAGGCATTTCAGATATAGGTGCTGATAGGCATTTCAGATATAGTTGCCGATAGGCATTTTAAAAATAGGTGTCGATAGGCAATTCAGATATAGAAGCCGATAGGCATTTCAAATATAGGTGCCGATAGGCATTCCAGATATGGTTGCCAATAGGCATTTCAAATATAGATGCTGATAGGCATTCCAGATATAGTTTCCGATAGGCATTTCAAAAAATGGTGCCGATAGACATTTCAGATATAGGTGCCGATAAGCATTTCAGATATAGTTGCCGATTGGCATTTTAAAAATAACTGCCGATAGGCATTTCAGATATAGAAGCTGGTAGGTATTTCAAATATAGGTGTCGATAGGCATTTCAGATATGATTGCCGATAGGCATTTCAAATATAGGTGCTGATAGGCATTTCAGATATAGTTGCCGATTGGCATTTTAAAAATAGGTGCCGATAGGCATTTTAGATGTAGTTTCCGATAAGCATTTCAAAAATAGGTACCGATAGGCATTTCAGATATAGGTGCCGATAGGCATATATGAGATATAGTTGCCGATAGGCATTTAAAATATAGGTGCCGATAGGCATTTCAGATATAAATGCCGAAAGGCATTTTAGATATAGGTGCCGATAGGCATATCTGATGTGGTTGCCGATAGGCATTTCAAATATAGGTGCTGATAGGCATTTCAGATGTAGTTTCCGATAGGCATTTCAAAAATAGGTACCGATAGGCATTTCAGATATAGGTGCCGATAGGCATTTCAGATATAGTTGCCAATTGGCATTTTAAAAATAGGTGTCGATAGGCATTTCAAATATAGAAGCCGATAGGCATTTCAAATATAGGTGCCGAAAGGCATTTCAGATATGGTTGCCGATAGGCATATCAAATATAGGTGCTGATAGGCATTTCAGATGTAGTTTCCGATAGGCATTTCAAAAATTGGTGCCGATAGGCATTTCAGATATAGGTGCCGATAGGGATTTCAGATATAGTTGCCGATTGGCATTTTAAAAATAAGTGCCGATAGGCATTTCAGATATAGAAGCCGATAGATATTTCAAATATAGGTGTCGATAGGCATTTCAGATATGGTTGCCGATAGGCATTTCAAATATAGGTGCCGATAGGCATTTCAGTTATAGGTGCCGATAGGCATTTCAGATATAGTTGCCGATTGGCATTTTAAAAATAGGTGCCGATAGGCATTTTAGATGTAGTTTAAGATTGGCATTTTAAAAATAGGTGCCGATAGGCATTTCAGATATAGGTGCCGATAGGCATATCAGATATAGTTGCCGATAGGCATTTAAAATATAGGTGCCGATAGGCATTTCAAATATAGGTGTCGATAGGCATTTCAAATATAAATGCCGAAAGGCATTTCAGATATAGGTGCCGATAGGCATTTCTGATGTGGTTGCCGATAGGCATTTTAAATATAGGTGCTGATAGGCATTTCAGATGTAGTTTTCGATAGGCATTTCATAAATAGGTGCCGATAGGCTTTTCAGATATAGGTGCCGATAGGCATTTCAGATATAGTTGCCGATTGGCATTTTAAAAATAGGTGGCGATAGGCATTTCAGATATGGTTGCCGATAGGCATTTCAAATATAGGTGCCAATAGGCAAACCAGATATGGTTGCCGATAGGCATTTCAAATATAGATGCTGATAGGCATTTCAGATGTAGTTTCCGATAGGCATTTCAAAAATTGGTGTCGATAGGCATTTCAGATATAGGTGCTGATAGGCATTTCAGATATAGTTGCCGATAGGCATTTTAAAAATAGGTGTCGATAGGCAATTCAGATATAGAAGCCGATAGGCATTTCAAATATAGGTGCCGATAGGCATTTCAGATATGGTTGCCGACAGGCATTTCAAATTTAGATGCTGATAGGCATTCCAGATATAGTTTCCGATAGGCATTTCAAAAAATGGTGCCGATAGGCATTTCAGATATAGAAGCTGGTAGGTATTTCAAATATAGGTGTCGATAGGCATTTCAGATATGATTGCCGATAGGCATTTCAAATATAGGTGCTGATAGGCATTTCAGATATAGTTGCCGATTGGCGTTTTAAAAATAGGTGCCGATAGGCATTTTAGATGTAGTTTCCGATAGGCATTTCAAAAATAGGTACCGATAGGCATTTCAGATATAGGTGCCGAAAGGTATTTTAAAAATAGGTGCCGATAGGCATTTTAGATGTAATTTCCGATAGGCATTTCAAAAATAGGTGCCGATAGGTATTATAGATATAGGTGCCGATAGGCATTTCAGATATAGTTGCCGATTGGTATTTTAAAAAAAGGTGCCGATAGGCATTTTAGATGTAGTTTCCGATAGGCATTTCAAAAATAGGTACCGATAGGCATTTCAGATATAGGTGCCGATATGCATTTCAGATATAGTTACCGATTGGCATTTTAAAAATAGGTGTCGATAGGCATTTCAGATATAGAATCCGATAGGCATTTCAAATATAGGTGCTGATAGGCATTTCAGATGTAGTTTCCGATAGGCATTTCAAAAATTGGTGCCGATAGGCATTTCAGATATAGGTGCCGATAGGCATTTCAGATATAGTTGCCTATTGGCATTTTTAAAATAGGTGCCGATAGGCATTTCAGATATAGAAGCCGATAGGTATTTCAAATATAGGTGTCGATAGGCATTTCAGATATGGTTGCCGATAGGCATTTCAAATATAGGTGATGACAGGCATTTCAGATGTAGTTTCCGATAGGCATTTCAAAAATTGGTGCCCATAGGCATTTCAAATATAGGTGCCGATAGGCATTTCAGATATAGTTGCCGATTGGCATTTTAAAAATAGGTGCCGATAGGCATTTCAAATATAGAAGCTGATAGGCATTTCAAATATATGTGCCGATAGGCATTCCAGATATGGTTGCCGATAGGCATTTCAAATATAGGTGCTGATAGGCATTTTAGATGTAGTTTCCGATAGGCATTTCAAAAATAGGTGCCGATAGGCATTTCAGATATAGGTGCCGATAGGCATTTCAGATATAGTTGCCGATTGGCATTTTAAAAATGGGTGCCGATAGGCATTTTAGATGTAGTTTCCGATAGGCATTTCAAAAATAGGTGCCGATAGGCATTTCAGATATAGGTGCCGATAGGCATATCAGATATAGTTGCCGATAGGCATTTAAAATATAGGTGCCGATAGGCATTACAAATATAGCTGTCGATAGGCATTTCAGATATAAATGCCGAAAGGCATTTCAGATATGGGTGCCGATAGGCATTTGTGATGTGGTTGCCGATAGGCATTTCAAATATAGGTGCTGATAAGCATTTCAGATGTAGTTTCCGATAGGCATTTCAAAAATAGGTGCCGATAGGCATATCAGATAGGTGCCGATAGGCATTTTAGATATAGATGCCGATTGGCATTTTAAAAATAGGTGCCGATAGGCATTTCAGATATAGAAGCCGATAGGCATTTCAAATATAGGTGCCGATAGGCATTCCAGATATGGTTGCCGATAGGAATTTCAAATATAGGTGCTGATAGGCATTTCAGATGTAGTTTCCGATAGGCATTTCAAAAATTGGTGCCGATAGGCATTTCAGATATAGGTGCCGATAGGCATTTCAGATATAGTTGCCGATTGGCATTTTAAAAATATGTGCCGATAGGCATTCCAGATATAAAAGCCGATAGGTATTTCAAATATAGGTGTCGATAGGCATTTCAGATATGGTTGCCGATAGGCATCTCAAATATTGGTGCTAATAGGCATTTCAGCTGTAGTTTCCGATAGGCATTTTAAATATAGGTGCCGATAGGCATTTCAGATATAGGTGCCGATAGGCATTTCAGATATAGAAGCCGATAGGCATTTCAAATATAGGTGCCGATAGGCATTCCAGATATGGTTGCCGATAGGCATTTCAAATATAGGTGCTGATAGGCATTTCAGATGTAGTTTTCGATAGGCATTTCAAATATAGGTGCCGATAGGCATTTTAGATATAGGTGCCTATAGGCATTTCAGATATAGTTGCCGATTGGCATTTTAAAAGTAGGTGCCGATAGGCATTTCAGATATAGGTGCCGATAGGTATTTCAAATATAGGTGTCGATAGGCATTTCAGATATGGTTGCCGATAGGCATTTCAAATATAGGTGCTGATAGGCATTTCAGATGTAGTTTCCGATAGGCATTTCAAAAATAGATGCCGATAGGCATTTCAGATATAGGTGCCGATAGGCATTTTAGATATAGTTGCCGATTGGCATTTTAAAAATAGGTGCCGATAGGCATTTTAGATGTAGTTTCGGATAGGCATTTCAAAAATAGGTGCCGATAGGCATTTCAGATATAGGTGCCGATAGGCATATCAGATATAGTTGCCGATAGGCATTTAAAAAATAGGTGCCGATAGGCATTTCAATTATAGGTGTCGATAGGCATTTCAGATATAAATGCCGAAAGGCATTTCAGATATAGGTGCCGATAGGCATTTCTGATGTGGTTGCCGATAGGCATTTCAAATATAGGTGCTGATAGGCATTTCAGATGTAGTTTCCGATAGGCATTTCAAAAATAGGTGCCGATAGGCATTTCAGATATAGGTGCCGATAGGCATTTCAGATATAGTTGCCGATTGGCATTTTAAAAATAGGTGCCGATAGGCATTTCAGATATAGAAGCCGATAGGCATTTCAAATATGGTTACCGATAGGCATTTCAAATATAGGTGCTGATAGGCATTTCAGATGTAGTTTCCGATGGGCATTTCAAAAATTGGTGCCGATAGGCATTTCAGATATAGGTGCCGATAGGCATTTAAGATATAGTTGCCGATTGGCATTTTAAAAATAGGTGCCGATAGGCATTTCAGATATAGAAGCCGATAGGTATTTCAAATATAGGTGTCGATAGGCATTTCAGATATGGTTGCCGATAGGCATTTCAAATATTGGTGCTGATAGGCATTTCAGATGTAGTTTCCGATAGGCATTTCAAAAAAAGGTGCCGATAGGCTTTTCAGATATAGGTGCCGATAGGCATTTCAGATATAGTTGCCGATTGGCATTTTTAAAATAGGTGCCGATAGGGATTTCAGATATAGAAGCCGATAGGCATTTCAAATATAGGTGCCGATAGGCATTCCAGATATGGTTGACGGTAGGCATTTCAAATATAGGTGCTGATAGGCATTTCAGATGTAGTTTCTGATAGGCATTTCAAAAATTGGTGCCGATAGGCATTTCAGATATAGGTGCCGATAGGCATTTCAGATATAGTTGCCGATTGGCATTTTAAAAATAGGTGCCGATAGGCATTTGAGATATAGTTGCCGATTGGCATTTTAAAAATAGGTGCCGATAGGCATTTCAGATATAGAAGCCGATAGGTATATCAAATATAGGTGCCGATAGGCATTCCAGATATGGTTGCCGATAGGCATTTCAAATATAGGTGCTGATAGGCATTTTAGATGTAGTTTCCGATAGGCATTTCAAAAATTGGTGCCGATAGGCATTTCAGATATAGTTGCCGATAGGCATTTCAGATATAGTTGCCGATTGGCATTATAAAAATAGGTGCCGATAGGCATTTCAGATATAGAAGCCTATGGTATTTCAAATATAGGTGTCGATAGGCATTTCAGATATGGTTGCCGATAGGCATTTCAAATATAAGTGCTAATAGGCATTTCAGATGTAGTTTCCGATAGGCATTTCAAAACCAGGTGCCGATAGGCATTTCAGATATAGGTGCCGATAGGCATTTCAGATATAGGTGCCGATAGGCGTTTCAGATATAGTTGCCGATTGGCATTTTAAAAATAGGTGCCGATAGGCATTTTAGATGTAGTTTCCGATAGGCATTTCAAAAATAGGTGCTGATAGGCATTTCAGATATAGGTGCCGATAGGCATATCAGATATAGTTGCCGATGGGCATTTAAAATATAGGTGCCGATAGGCATTTCAAATATAGGTGTCGATAGGCATTTCAGCTATAAATGCCGAATGGCATTTCAGATATAGGTGCCGATAGGCATTTCTGATGTGGTTGCCGATAGGCATTTCAAATATAGGTGCTGATAGGCATTTCAGATGTAGTTTCCGATAGGCATTTCAAAAATAGGTGCCGATAGGCATTTCAGATATAGGTGCCGATAGGCATTTCAGATATAGTTACCGATTGGCATTTTAAAAATAGGTGCCGATAGGCATTTCAGATATAGAAGCCAATAGGCATTTCAAATATAGGTGCCGATAGGCATTCCAGATATGGTTGCCGATAGGCATTTCAAATATAGGTGTCGATAAGCATTTCAGATATAAATGCCGAAAGGCATTTCAGATATAGGTGCCGATAGGAATTTCTGATGTGGTTGCCGATAGGCATTTCAAATATAGGTGCTGGTAGGCCTTTCAGATGTAGTTTTCGATAGACATTTCAAAAATAGCTGCCGATAGGCATTTCAGATATTGGTGCCGATAGGTATTTCAAATATAGGTGCCGATAGGCATTTCAGATATAGTTGCCGATTGGCATTTTAAAAATAGGTGCCGATAGGCATTTCAGATATAGAAGCCGATAGGCATTTCAAATATAGGTGCCGATAAGCATTCCAGATATGGTTGCCGATAGGCATTTCAAATATAGGTGCTCATAGGCATTTCAGATGTAGTTTCCGATAGGCATTTCAAAAATTGTTGCCGATAGGCATTTCAGATGTAGGTGCCGATAGGCATTTCAGATATAGTTGCCGATTGGCATTTTAAAAATAGGTGCCGATAGGCATTTCAGATATAGAAGCCGATAGGCATTTTAAATATAGGTGCCGATAGGCATTCCGGATATGGTTGCCGATAGGAATTTCAAATATAGGTGCTGATAGGCATTTTAGATGTAGTTTCCGATAGGCATTTCAAAAATAGGTGCCGATAGGCATTTTAGATATAGGTGCCGATAGGCATTTCAGACATAGAAGCCGATAGGCATTTCAAATATAGGTGCCGATAGGCATTCCAGATATAATTGCCGATAGGCATTTCAAATATAGGTGCTGATAGGCATTTCAGATGTAGTTTCCGATAGGCATTTCAAAAATAGGTGCCGATAGGCATTTCAGATATAGGTGCCGATAGGCATTTCAGATATAGTTGCCGATTGGCATTTTTAAAATAGGTGCCGGTAGGCATTTCAGATATAGAAGCCGATTGGCATTTCAAATGTAGGTGCCGATAGGCATTCCAGATATGGTTGCCGATAGGCATTTCAAATATAAGTGCTGAAAGGCATTTCAGATGTAGTTTCCGATAGGCATTTCAAAAATTGGTGCCGATAGGCATTTCAGATATAGGTGCCGATAGGCATTTCAGATATAGTTGCCGATTGGCATTTTAAAAATAGGTGTCGATAGGCATTTCAGATATAGAAGCCGATAGGCATTTCAAATATAGGTGCCGATAGGCATTCCAGGTATGGTTGCCTATAGGCATTTCAAATATAGGTGCTGATAGGCATTCCAGATGTAGTTTCCGATCGGCATTTCAAAAATTGGTGCCGATAGGCATTTCAGATATAGGTACCGATAGGCATTTCAGATATAGTTACCGATTGGCATTTTAAAATAGGTGCCGATAGGCATTTCAGATATAGAAGCCGATAGGTATTTCAAATATAGGTGTCGATAGGCATTTCAGATATGGTTGCCGATAGGCATTTCAAATATAGGTGCTGATAGGCATTCCAGATGTAGTTTCCGATCGGCATTTCAAAAATTGGTGCCGATAGGCATTTCAGATATAGGTACCGATAGGCATTTCAGATATAGTTACCGATTGGCATTTTAAAATAGGTGCCGATAGGCATTTCAGATATAGAAGCCGATAGGTATTTCAAATATAGGTGCCGATAGGCATTTCAGATATAGTTGCCGATTGGCATTTTAAAAATAGGTGCCGATAGGCATTTTAGATGTAGTTTCCGATAGGCATTTTAAAAATAGGTGCCGATAGGCATTTCAGATATAGGTGCCGATAGGCATATCAGATATAGTTGCCGATAGGCATTTAAAATATAGGTGCCGATAAGCATTTCAAATATAGGTGTCGATAGGCATTTCAGATATAAATGCTGAAAGGCATTTCAGATATAGGTGCCGATAGGCATTTCTGATGTGGTTGCCGATAGGCATTTCAAATATAGGTGCTGATAGGCATTTCAGATGTAGTTTTCGATAGGCATTTCAAAAATAGGTGCCGATAGGCATTTCAGATATAGGTGCCGATAGACACTTCAGATATAGTTGCCGATTGGCATTTAAAAAATAGGTGCCAATAGGCATTTCAGATATAGAAGCCGATAGGCAATTCAAATATAGGTGCCGATAGGCATTCCAGATATGGTTGCCGATAGGCATTTCAAAAGTAGGTGCTGATAGGCATTTCAGATGTAGTTTCCGATAGGCATTTCAAAAATTGTTGCCGATAGGCATTTCAGTTATAGGTGCCGAAAGGCATTTCAGATATAGTTGCCGATTGGCATTTTAAAAATAGGTGCCGATACGCATTTCAGATAGAGAAGCCGATAGGTATTTCAAATATAGGTGTCGATAGGCATTTCAGATATGGTTGCCGATAGGCATTTCAAATATTGGGACTAATAGGCATTTCAGATGTAGTTTTTGATAGGCATTTCAAAAATAGGTGCAGATAGGCATTTCAGATATAGGTGCCGATAGGCATTACAGATACAGTTGCCGATTGGCATTTTAAAAATAGGTGCCGTTAGGCATTTCAGATATAGAAGCCGATAGGCATTTCAAATATAGGTGCCGATAGGCATTCCAGATATGGTTGCCGACAGGCATTTCAAATATAGATGCTGATAGGTATTTCAGATGTAATTTCCGATAGGCATTTCAAAAATAGGTGCCGATAGGAAATTCAGATATAGGTGCCGATAGGCATTTCAGGTATAGTTGCCGATTGGCATTTTAAAAATGGGTGCCGATAGGCATTTCAGATATAGAAGTCGATAGGCATTTCAAATATAGGTGCTGATAGGCATTTCAGATGTAGTTTCCGATAGGCATTTCATAAATAGGTGCGGATAGGCATTTCAGATATAGGTGCCGATAGGCATTTCAGATATAGAAGCCGATAGGTATTTCAAATATAGGTGTCGATAGGCATTTCAGTTATGGTTGCCGATAGGCATTTCAAATATTGGTGCTGATAGGCATTTCAGATGTTGTTTCCGATAGGCATTTCAAAAATAGGTGCCGATAAGCATTTCAGATATAGGTGCCGATAGGCATTACAGACATAGTTGCCGATTGGCATTTTAAAAATATGTGCCAAAAGGCATTTCAGATATAGAAGCCGATAGGCATTTCAAATATAGGTGCCGATAGGCATTCCAGATATGGTTGCCGATAGGCATTTTAAATATAGGTGCTGATAGGCATTTCAGATGTAGTTTCCGATAGGCATTTCAAAAATTGGTGCCGATAGGCATTTTAGATATAGGTGCCGATAGGCATTTTAGATATAGTTGCCGATTGGCATTTTAAAAATAGGTGCCGATAGGCATTTCAGATATAGAAGCCGATAGGCATTTCAAATATATGTGCGGATAAGCATTCCAGATATGGTTGCCGATAGGCATTTCAAATATAGGTGCTGATAGGCATTTCAGATGTAGTTTCCGATAGGCATTTCAAAAATTGGTGCCGATAGGCATTTTAGATATAGGTGCCGATAGGCATTTCAGATATAGTTGCCGATTGGCATTTTAAAAATAGGTGCCGATAGGCATTTCAGATATAGAAGCCGATAGGCATTTTAAATATAGGTGCCGATAGGCATTCCGGATATGGTTGCCGATAGGAATTTCAAATATAGGTGCTGATAGGCATTTTAGATGTAGTTTCCGATAGGCATTTCAAAAATAGGTGCCGATAGGCGTTTTAGATATAGGTGCCGATAGGCATTTCAGATATAGAAGCCGATAGGCATTTCAAATATAGGTGCCGATAGGCATTCCAGATATGGTTGCCGATAGGCATTTCAAATATAGGTGCTGATAGGCATTTCAGATGTAGTTTCCGATAGGCATTTCAAAAATAGGTGCCGATAGGCATTTTAGATATAGGTGCCGATAGGCATTTCAGATATAGAAGCCGATAGGCATTTCAAATATAGGTGCCGATAGGCATTTCAAATATAAGTGCTGAAAGGCATTTCAGATGTAGTTTCCCATAGGCATTTCAAAAATTGGTGCCGATGGGCATTTCAGATATAGGTGCCGATAGGCATTTCAGATATAGTTGCCGATTGGCACTTTAAAAATAGGTGCCGATAGGCATTTCAGATGTAGAAGCCGATAGGTATTTAAATATAGGTGTCGATAGGCATTTCAGATATGGTTGCCGATAGGCATTTCAAATATTGGTGCTGATAGGCATTTCAGATGTAGTTTCCGATAGGCATTTAAAAAATAGGTGCCGATAGGCATTTCAGATATAGTTGCCGATTTGGCATTTTTAAAATAGGTGCCGATAGGCATTTCAGATATAGAAGCCGATAGGCATTTCAAATATAGGTGCCTTTAGGCATTCCAGATATGGTTGCTGATAGGCATTTCAAATATAGGTGCTGATTGGCATTTCAGATGTAGTTTCCGATAGGCATTTCTAAAATTGGTGCCGATAGGCATTTCAGATATAGGTGCCGATAAGCTTTTCAGATATAGTTGCCGATTGGCATTTTAAAAATAGGTGTCGATAGGCATTTCAGATATAGAAGCCGATAGGCATTTCAAATATAGGTGTCGATAGGCACTTCAGATATGGTTGCCGATAGGCATTTCAATTACAGGTGCTGATAGGCATTTCAGATGTAGTTTCAAATAGGCATTTCAAAAATAGGTGCCGATAGGCATTTCAGATATAGGTGCCGATAGGCATTTCAGATATAGTTGCCGATTGGCATTTTAAAAATAGGTGCCGATAGGCATTTTAGATGTAGTTTCCGATGGGCATTTCAAAAATAGGTGCCGATAGGCATTTCAGATATAGGTGCCGATAGGCATATCAGATATAGTTGCCGATAGGCATTTAAAAAATAGGTGCCGATAGGCATTTCAAATATAGGTGTCGATAGGCATTTCAGATATAAATGCCGCAGGGCATTTCAGATATAGGTGCCGATAGGCTTTTCTGATGTGGTTGCCGATAGGCATTTCAAATATAGGTGCTGATAGGCATTTCAGATGTAGTTTTCGATAGGCATTTCAAAAATTGATGCCGATAGGCATTTCAGATATAGGTGTCGATAGAGACTTCAGATATAGTTGCCGATTGGCATTTAAAAAATAGGTGCCGATAGGCATTTCAGATATAGAAGCCGATAGGTATTTCAAATATAGGTGTCGATAGGCATTTCAGATATGGTTGCCGATAGGCATTTCAAATATAGGTGCTGATAAGCATTTCAGATGTAGTTTCCGATAGGCAAATGAAAAAATAGGTGCCGATAGGCATTTCAGATATAGGTGCCGATAGGCATTTCAGATATAGTTGCCGATTGGCATTTTAAAAATAGGTGCCGATAGGCATTTCAGATATAGAAGCCGATAGGCATTTCAAATATAGGTGCCGATAGGCATTCCAGATATGGTTGCCGATAGGCATTTCAAATATAGGTGCTGATAGGCATTTCAGATGTAGTTTCCGATAGGCATTTCAAAAATAGGTGTCGATAGGCATTTCAGATATAGGTGCCGATAGGCATTTCAGATATAGTTGCCGATTGGCATTTTAAAAATAGGTGCCGATAGGCATTTCAGATATAGAAGCCGATAGGCATTTCAAATATAGGTGCCGATAGGCATTCCAGATATGGTTGCCGATAGGCATTTCAAATATAGGTGCTGATAGGCATTTCAGATGTAGTTTCCGATAGGCATTTCAAAAAGAGGCGCCGATAGGCATTTCAGATATAGGTGCCGATAGGCATTTCAGACATGGTTGCTGATTGGCATTTTGAAAATAGGTGCCGATAGGCATTTCAGATATAGAAGCCGATAGGCATTTCAAATATAGGTGCCGATAGGCATTCCAGATATGATTGCCGATAGGCATTTCAAATATAGGTGCTGATAGGCATTTCAGATGTAGTTTCCGATAGGCATTTCAAAAATAGGTGCTGATAGGCATTTCAGATGTAGTTTCCGATAGGCATTTAAAAAATTGGTGCCGATAGGCATTTCAGATATAGGTGCCGATAGGCATATCAGATATAGTTGCCGATAGGCATTGAAAATATAGGTGCCAATAGGCATTTCAAATATAGGTGTCGATAGGCATTTCAGATATGAATGCCGAAAGGCATTTCAGATATAGTTGCCGATTGGCATTTTAAAAATAGGTGCCGATAGGCATTTCAGATATAGAAGCCGATAGGCATTTCAAATATAGGTGCCGATAGGCATTCCATTTATGGTTGCCGATAGGCATTTCAAATATAGGTGCTGATAGGCATTTCAGATGTAGTTTCCGATAGGCATTTCAAAAATAGTTGTCGATAGGCATTTCAGATATAGGTGCCGATAGGCATTTCAGATATAGTTGCCGACTGGCATTTTAAAAATAGGTGCCGATAGGCATTACAGATATAGAAGCCGATAGGCATTTCAAATATAGGTGCCGATAGGCATTCCAGATATGGTTGCCGATAGGAATTTCAAATATAGGTGCTGATAGGCATTTCAGATGTAGTTTCCGATAGGCATTTCAAAAAGAGGTGCCGATAGGCATTTCAGATATAGGTGCCGATAGGCATTTCAGACATGGTTGCCGATTGGCATTTTAAAAATAGGTGCTGATAGGCATTTCAGATATAGAAGCCGATAGGCATTTCAAATATAGGTGCCGATAGGCATTCCAGATATGATTGCCGATAGGCATTTCAAATATAGGTGCTGATAGGCATTTCAGATGTAGTTTCCGATAGGCATTTCAAAAATAGGTGCCGATAGGCATTTCAGATATAGGTGCCGATAGGCATTTCAGATATAGTTGCCGATTGGCATTTTAAAAATAGGTGCCGATAGGCATTTCAGATATAGAAGCTGATAGGCATTTTAAATATAGATGCCGATAGGCATTCCAGATATGGTTGCCGATAGGCATTTCAAATATAGGTGCTGATAGGCATTTCAGATGTAGTTTCCGATAGGCATTTAAAAAATTGGTGCCGATAGGCATTTCAGATATAGTTGCCGATTGGCATTTTAAAAATAGGTGCCGATAGGCATTTCAGATATAGAAGCCGATAGGTATTTCAAATATAGGTGTCGATAGGCATTTCAGATATAGTTGCCGATAGGCATTTCAAATATAGGTGCTGATAGGCATTTCAAATGTAGTTTCCGATAGGCATTTCAAAAATAGGTGCCGATAGGCATTTCAGATATAGGTGCCGATAGGCATTTCAGATATAGTTGCCGATTGGCATTTTAAAAATAGGTGCCGATAGGCATTTCAGATATAGAAGCCGATAGGCATTTCAAATATAGGTGCCGATAGGCATAACAGATATGGTTGCCGATAGGCATTTCAAATATAGGTGCTGATAAGCATTTCAGATGTAGTTTACGATAGGCATTTCAAAAATAGGTGCCGATAGGCATTTCAGATATAGGTGCCGATAGGCATTTCAGATATAGTTGTCAATTGGCATTTTAAAAATAGGTGCCGATAGGCATTTCAGATATAGAAGCTGATAGGCATTTCAAATATAGGTGCCGATAGGCATTCCAGATATGGTTGCCGATAGGCATTTCAAATATAGGTGCTTATAGGCATTTAAGATGTAGTTTCCGATAGGCATTTCAAAAATTGATGCCGATAGGCATTTCAGATATAGGTGCCGATAGGCATTTCAGATATAGTTGCCGATTGGCATTTTAAAAACAGGTGCCGATAGGCATTTCAGATATAGAGGCCGATAGGTATGTCAAATATAGGTGTCGATAGGCATTATAGATACGGTTGCCGATAGGCATTTCAAATATAGGAGCAGATAGGCATTTCAGATGTAGTTTCCGAAAGGCATTTCAAAAATAGGTGCCGATAGGCATTTCAGATATAGGTGCCGATAGGCATTTCAGATATAGGTGCCGATAGGCATTTCTGATATAGTTGCCGATTGCAATTTTAAAAATAGGTGCCGGTAGGCATTTCAGATATAGAAGCCGATAGGCATTTTAAATATAGTTGCCGATAGGCATTCCAGATATGGTTGCCGATAGGCATTTCAAATATAGGTGCTGATAGGCATTTCAAATGTAGTTTCCGATAGGCATTTCAAAAATAGGTGCCGATAGGCATTTCAGATATAGGTGCCGATAGGCATTTCAGATATAGTTGCCGATTGGCATTTTAAAAATAGGTGCCGATAGGAATTTCAGATATACAAGCCGATAGGCATTTCAAATATAGGTGCCGATAGGCATAACAGATATGGTTGCCGATAGGCATTTCAAATATAGGTGCTGATAAGCATTTCAGATGTAGTTTACGATAGGCATTTCAAAAATAGGTACCGATAGGCATTTCAGATATAGGTGCCGATAGGCATTTCAGATATATTTGCCGATTGGCATTTTAAAAAAAGGTGCCGATAGGGATTTCAGATATAGAAGCCGATAGGTATTTCAAATATAGGTGTCGATAGGCATTTCAGATATGGTTGACGATAGGCATTTCAAATTTAGGTGCTGATAGGCATTTCAGATGCAGTTTCCGATAGGCATTTCAAAAATAGGTGCCGATAGGCATTTCACATATAGGTGCCGATAGGCATTTCAGATATAGTTGCCGATTGCCATTTTAAAAATAGGTGCCGGTAGACATTTCAGATACAGAAGCCGATAGGCATTTCAAATATAGGTGCCGATAGGCATTCCAGATATGGTTGCCGATAGGCATTTCAAATATAGGTGCTGATAGGCATTTCAGATGTAGTTTCCGATAGGCATTTCAAAAATAGGTGCCGATAGGCATTTCAGATATAGGTGCCGATAGGCCTTTCAGATATAGTTGCCGATTGCCATTTTAAAAGTAGGTGCCGATAGGCATTTCAGATATAGAAGCCGAGAGGCATTTCAAATATAGGTGCCAATAGGCATTCCAGATATGGTTGCCGATAGGCATTTCAAATATAGGTGCTGATAGGCATTTCAGATGTAGTTTCCGATTGGCATTTCAAAAAAAGGTGCCGATAGGCATTTCAGATATAGGTGCCGATTGGCATTTTAAAAATAGGTGCCGATAGGCATTTCAGATATAGAAGCCGATAGGCATTTCAAATATAGGTGCCGATAGACATTCCAGATATGGTTGCCGATAGGCATTTCAAATATAGGTGCTGATAGGCATTTCAGATGTAGTTTCCGTTGCGCATTTCAAAAATAGTTGCCGATAGGCATTTCAGATATAGGTGCCGATAGGCATTTCAGATATAGTTGACGATTGGCATTTTAAAAATCGGTGTCGATAGGCATTTCAGATATAGAAGCCGATAGGCATTTCAAATATAGGTGCCGATAGGCATTCCAAATATGGTTGCCGATAGGCATTTTAAATATAGGTGCTGATAGGCATTCCATATGTAGTTTCCGATAGGCATTTCAAAAATTGGTGCCGATAGGCACTTCAGATATAGGTGCCGATAGGCATTTCAGATATAGAAGCCGATAGGTATTTAAAATATAGGTGCCGATAGGCATTTCAGATATAGAAGTTGATAGGCATTTAAAATATAGGTGCCTATAGGCATTCCAGATATGGTTGCCAATAGGCATTTCAAATATAGGTGCTGATAGGCATTTCAGATGTAGTTTCCGATAGGCATTTCAAAAATAGGTGCCGATAGGCACTTCAGATATAGGTGCCGATAGGCATTTCAGATATAGTTGCCAATTGGCATTATAAAAAAAGGTGCCGATAGGCATTTCAGATATAGAAGCCGATAGGTATTTCAAATATAGGTGTCGATAGGCATTTCAGATATGGTTGCCGATAGGCATGTCAAATATAGGTGCTGATAGGCATTTCAGATATAGTTGCCGATTGGCATTTTAAAAATAAGTGCCGATAGGCATTTCAGATATAGGTGCCGATAGGCATTTCAGATATAGTTGCCGATGGCATTTTAAAAATAGGTGCCGATAGGTATTTCAGATATAGAAGCCGATAGGCATTTCAAATATAGGTGCCGACAGGCATTCCAGAGATGGTTGCCGATAGGCATTTCAAATATAGGTGCTGATAGACATTTCAGATGTAGTTTCCGATAGGCATTTCAAAAATAGGTGCCGATTGGCATTTCAGATATAGGTGCCGATAGGCATTTCAGATATAGTTGCCGATAGGCATTTCAGATATAGTTGCCAGTTGGCATTTTAAAAATAGGTGCCGATAAGCATTTCAGATATAGAAGCCGATAGGCATTTCAAATATATGTGCTGATAGGCATTTCAGATGTAGTTTCCGATAGGCATTTCAAAAAAAGGTGCCGATAGGCATTTTAAAAATATGTGCCGATAAGCATTTCAGATATAGAAGCCGATAGGCATTTCAAATATAGGTGGCGATAGGCATTCCAGATATGGTTGCCGATAGGCATTTCAAATATAGGTGCTGATAGGCATTTTATATTTAGTTTCCGATAGGCATTTCAAAAATTGATGCCGATAGGCATTTAAGATATAGGTGCCGATAGGCATTTCAGATATAGTTGCTGATTGGCATTTTAAAAATAGGTGCCGATAGGCATTTCAGATATAGAAGCCGATAGGTATTTCAAATATAGGTGTCGATAGGCATTTCAGATATGGTTGCCGATAGGCATTTCAAATATAGGTGCTGATAGGCATTTCAGATGTAGTTTCCGATAGGCAAATGAAAAAATAGGTGCCGATAGGCATTTCAGATATAGGTGCCGATAGGCATTTCAGATATAGGTGCCGATAGGCATTTCAGATATAGTTGCCGATTGGCATTTTAAAAATAGGTGCCGATAGGCATTTCAGATATAGAAGCCGATAGGCATTTCAAATATAGGTGCCGATAGGCATTCCAGATATGGTTGCCGATAGGCATTTCAAATATAGGTGCTGATAGGCATTTCAGATGTAGTTTCCGATAGGCATTTCAAAAATAGGTGTCGATAGGCATTTCAGATATAGGTGTCGATAGGCATTTCAAATATAGGTGTCGATAGGCATTTCAGATATGGTTGCCGATAGGCATTTCAAATATAGGTGTCGATAGGCATTTCAGATATAGGTGTCGATAGGCATTTCAGATATAGGTGTCGATAGGCATTTCAGATATAGCTGTCGATAGGAATTTCAGATATAGGTGCCGATAGGCATTTCAGATATAGTTGCCGATTGGCATTTTAAAAATAGGTGCCGATAGGCATTTTAGATATAGAAGCCGATAGGCATTTCAAATATAGGTGCCGATAGGCATTCCAGATATGGTTGCCGATAGGCATTTCAAATATAGGTGCTGATAGGCATTTCAGATGTAGTTTCCGATAGGCATTTCAAAAATAGGTGTCGATAGGCATTTCAGATATAGGTGTCGATAGGCATTTCAGATATAGGTGTCGATAGGCATTTCAGATATAGGTGTCGATAGGCATTTCAGATATAGGTGTCGATAGGCATTTCAGATATAGGTGTCGATAGGCATTTCAGATATAGGTGTCGATAGGCATTTCAGATATAGGTGTCGATAGGCATTTCAGATATAGGTGCCGATAGGCATTTCAGATATAGTTGCCGATTGGCATTTTAAAAATAGGTGCCGATAGACATTTCAGATATAGAAGCCGATAGGCATTTCAAATATAGGTGCCGATAGGCATTCCAGATATGGTTGCCGATAGGCATTTCAAATATAGGTGCTGATAGTCATTTCAGGTGTAGTTTCCGATAGGCATTTCAAAAATAGGTGTCGATAGGCATTTCAGATATAGGTGTCGATAGGCATTTCAGATATAGGTGTCGATAGGCATTTCAGATATAGGTGTCGATAGGCATTTCAGATATAGGTGCCGATAGGCATTTCAGGTATAGTTGCCGATTGGCATTTTAAAAATAGGTGCCGATAGGCATTTCAGATATAGAAGCCGATAGGCATTTCAAATATAGGTGCCGATAGGCATTCCAGATATCGTTGCCGATAGGCATTTCAAATATAGGTGCTGATAGGCATTTCAGATGTAGTTTCCGATAGGCATTTCAAAAATAGGTGTCGATAGGCATTTCAGATATAAGTGTCGATAGGCATTTCAGATATAGGTGTCGATAGGCATTTCAGATATAGGTGTCGATAGGCATTTCAGATATAGGTGTCGATAGGCATTTCAGATATAGGTGTCGATAGGCATTTCAGATATAGGTGTCGATAGGCATTTCAGATATAGGTGTCGATAGGCATTTCAGATATAGGTGTCGATAGGCATTTCAGATATAGGTGCCGATAGGCATTTCAGATATAGTTGCCGATTGGCATTTTAAAAATAGGTGCCGATAGGCATTTCAGATATAGAAGTGGATAGGCATTTCAAATATAGGTGCCGATAGGCATTCCAGATATGGTTGCCGATAGGCATTTCAAATATAGGTGCTTATAGGCATTTCAGATGTAGTTTCCGATAGGCAAATAAAAAAATAGGTGCCGATAGGCATTTCAGATATAGGTGCCGATAGGCATTTCAGATATAGTTGCCGATTGGCATTTTAAAAATTGGTGCCGATAGGCATTTTAGATGTAGTTTCCGATAGGCATTTCAAAAATAGGTGCCGATAGGCATTTCAGATATAGGTGCCGATAGGCATATCAGATATAGTTGCCGATAGGCATTTAAAATATAGGTGCCGATAGGCATTTCAAATATAGGTGTCGATAGGCATTTCAGATATGAATGCCGAAAGGCATTTCAGATATAGGTGCCGATAGGCATTTCTGATGTGGTTGCCGATAGGCATTTCAAATATAGGTGCTGATAGGCATTTCAGATGTAGTTTCCGATAGGCATTTCAAAAATAGGTGTCGATAGGCATTTCAGATATAGGTGCCGATAGGCATTTCAGATATAGTTGCCGATTGGCATTTTAAAAATAGGTGCCGATAGGCATTTCAGATTAGAAGCCGATAGGCATTTCTAATATAAGTGCCGATAGGCATTCCAGATATGGTTGCCGATAGGCATTTCAAATATAGGTGCTGATAGGCATTTCAGATGTAGTTTCCGATAGGCATTTCAAAAATAGGTACCAATAGGCATTTCAGATATAGGTGCCGATAGGCATTTCAGACATGGTTGCCGATTAGCATTTTAAAAATAGGTGCCGATAGGCATTTCAGATATAGAAGCCGATAGGCATTTCAAATATAGGTGCCGATAGGCATTCCAGATATGGTTGCCGATAGGCATTTCAAATATAGGTGCTGATAGGCATTTCAGATGTAGTTTCCGATAGGCATTTCAAAAATAGGTGCCGATAGGCATTTCAGATATAGGTGCCGATAGGCATTTCAGATATAGTTGCCGATTGGCATTTTAAAAATAGGTGCCGATAGGCATTTCAGATATAGAAACCGATAGGCATTTTAAATATAGGTGCCGATAGGCGTTCCAGATATGGTTGCCGATATGCATTTCAAATATAGGTGCTGATAGACATTTCAGATGTAGTTTCCGATAGGCATTAAAAAAATTGGTGCCGATAGGCATTTCAGATATAGGTGCCGATAGGCATTTCAGATATAGTTGCCGATTGGCATTTTAAAAATAGGTGCCGATAGGCATTTCAGATATAGAAGCCGATAGGTATTTCAAATATAGGTGTCGATAGGCAATTCAGATATGGTTGCCGATAGGCATTTCAAATATAGTTGCTGATAGGCATTTCAAATGTAGTTTCCGATAGGCATTTCAAAAATAGGTGCCGATAGGCATTTCAGATATAGGTGCCGATAGGCATTTCAGATATAGTTGCCGATTGGCATTTTAAAAATAGGTGCCGATAGGCATTTCAGATATAGAAGCCGATAGGCATTTCAAATATAGGTGCCGATAGGCATTCCAGATATGGTTGCCGATAGGCATTTCAAATATAGGTGCTGATAGGCATTTCAGATGTAGTTTCCGATAGGCATTTCAAAAATAGGTGCCGATAGGCATTTCAGATATAGGTGCCGATAGGCCTTTCAGATATAGTTGCCGATTGCCATTTTAAAAGTAGGTGCCGATAGGCATTTCAGATATAGAAGCCGAGAGGCATTTCAAATATAGGTGCCGATAGGCATTCCAGATATGGTTGCCGATAGGCATTTCAAATATAGGTGCTGATAGGCATTTCAGATGTAGTTTCCGATAGGCATTTCAAAAATAGGTGCCGATAGGCATTTCAGATATAGGTGCCGATAGGCATTTCAGATATAGTTGACGATTGGCATTTAAAAACTAGGTGTCGATAGGCATTTCAGATATAGAAGCCGATAGGCATTTCAAATATAGGTGCCGATAGGCATTCCAAATATGGTTGCCGATAGGCTTTTTAAATATAGGTGCTGATAGGCATTCCATATGTAGTTTCCGATAGGCATTTCAAAAATTGGTGCCGATAGGCACTTCAGATATAGGTGCCGATAGGCATTTCAGATATAGAAGCCGATAGGTATTTAAAATATAGGTGCCGATAGGCATTTCAGATATAGAAGTTGATAGGCATTTAAAATATAGGTGCCGATAGGCATTCCAGATATGGTTGCCGATAGGCATTTCAAATATAGGTGCTGATAGGCATTTCAGATGTAGTTTCCGATAGGCATTTCAAAAATTGGTGCCGATAGGCATTTCAGATATAGGTGCCGATAGGCATTTCAGATATAGTTGCCGATTGGCATTTTAAAAATAGGTGCCGATAGGCATTTCAGATATAGAAGCCGATAGGTATTTCAAATATAGGTGTCGATAGGCATTTCAGATATGGTTGCGATAGGCATTTCAAATATAGGTGCTGATAGGCATTTCAGATGTAGTTTCCGTTGCGCATTTCAAAAATAGGTGCCGATAGGCATTTCAGATATAGGTGCCGATAGGCATTTCAGATATAGTTGACGATTGGCATTTTAAAAATAGGTGTCATTAGGCATTTCAGATATAGAAGCCGATAGGCATTTCAAATATAGGTGCCGATAGGCATTCTAAATATGGTTGCCGATAGGCATTTCAAATATAGGTGCTGATAGGCATTTCAGATGTAGTTTCCGATAGGCATTTCAAAAATAGGTGCCGATAGGCATTTCAGATATAGGTGCCGATAGGCATTTCAGATATAGTTGCCAATTGGCATTATAAAAAAAGGTGCCGATAGGCATTTCAGATATAGAAGCCGATAGGTATTTCAAATATAGGTGTCGATAGGCATTTCAGATATGGTTGCCGATAGGCATGTCAAATATAGGTGCTGATAGGCATTTCAGATATAGTTGCCGATAGGCATTTCAAAAATAGGTGCCGATAGGCATTTCAGATATAGGTGCCGATAGGCATTTCAGTTATAGTTGCCGATTGGCATTTTAAAAATAGGTGCCGATAGGCATTTTAGATGTAGTTTCCGATAGGCATTTCAAAAATAGGTGCCGATAGGCATTTCAGATATAGGTGCCGATAGGCATATCAGATATAGTTGCCGATAGGCATTTAAAATATAGGTGCCGATAGGCATTTCAAATATAGGTGTCGATAGGCATTTCAGATATAAATGCCGAAAGGCATTTCAGATATAGGTGCCGATAGGCATTTCTGATGTGGTTGCCGATAGGCATTTCAAATATAGGTGCTGATAGGCATTTCAGATGTAGTTTTCGATAGGCATTTCAAAAATTGATGCCGATAGGCATTTCAGATATAGGTGCCGATAGAGACTTCAGATATAGTTGCCGATTGGCATTTAAAAAATAGGTGCCGATAGGCATTTCAGATATAGAAGCCGATAGGTATTTCAAATATAGGTGTCGATAGGCATTTCAGATATGGTTGCCGATAGGCATTTCAAATATAGGTGCTGATAAGCATTTCAGATGTAGTTTCCGATAGGCAAATGAAAAAATAGGTGCCGATAGGCATTTCAGATATAGGTGCCGATAGGCATTTCAGATATAGTTGCCGATTGGCATTTTAAAAATAGGTGCCGATAGGCATTTCAGATATAGAAGCCGATAGGCATTTCAAATATAGGTGCCGATAGGCATTCCAGATATGGTTGCCGATAGGCATTTCAAATATAGGTGCTGATAGGCATTTCAGATGTAGTTTCCGATAGGCATTTCAAAAATAGGTGTCGATAGGCATTTCAGATATAGGTGCCGATAGGCATTTCATATATAGTTGCCGATTGGCATTTTAAAAATAGGTGCCGATAGGCATTTCAGATATAGAAGCCGATAGGCATTTCAAATATAGGTGCCGATAGGCATTCCAGATATGGTTGCCGATAGGCATTTCAAATATAGGTGCTGATAGGCATTTCAGATGTAGTTTCCGATAGGCATTTCAAAAAGAGGTGCCGATAGGCATTTCAGATATAGGTGCCGATAGGCATTTTAGACATGGTTGCTGATTGGCATTTTAAAAATAGGTGCCGATAGGCATTTCAGATATAGAAGCCGATAGGCATTTCAAATATAGGTGCCGATAGGCATTCCAGATATGATTGCCGATAGGCATTTCAAATATAGGTGCTGATAGGCATTTCAGATGTAGTTTCCGATAGGCATTTCAAAAATAGGTGCCGATAGGCATTTCAGATATAGGTGCTGATAGGCCTTTCAGATATATTTGCCGATTGGCATTTTAAAAATAGGTGCCGATAGGCATTTCAGATATAGAAGCCGATAGGCATTTTAAATATAGGTGCCGATAGGCATTCCAGATATGGTTGCCGATAGGCATTTCAAATATAGGTGCTGATAGGCATTTCAGATGTAGTTTCCGATAGGCATTTAAAAAATTGGTGCCGATAGGCATTTCAGATATAGGTGCCGATAGGCATATCAGATATAGTTGCAGATAGGCATTGAAAATATAGGTGCCAATAGGCATTTCAAATATAGGTGTCGATAGGCATTTCAGATATGAATGCCGAAAGGCATTTCAGATATAGTTGCCGATTGGCATTTTAAAAATAGGTGCCGATAGGCATTTCAGATATAGAAGCCGATAGGCATTTCAAATATAGGTGCCGATAGGCATTCCATTTATGGTTGCCGATAGGCATTTCAAATATAGGTGCTGATAGGCATTTCAGATGTAGTTTCCGATAGGCATTTCAAAAATAGTTGTCAATAGGCATTTCAGATATAGGTGCCGATAGGCATTTCAGATATAGTTGCCGACTGGCATTTTAAAAATAGGTGCCGATAGGCATTTCAGATATAGAAGCCGATAGGCATTTCAAATATAGGTGCCGATAGGCATTCCAGATATGGTTGCCGATAGGCATTTCAAATATAGGTGCTGATAGGCATTTCAGATGTAGTTTCCGATAGGCATTTCAAAAAGAGGTGCCGATAGGCATTTCAGATATAGGTGCCGATAGGCATTTCAGACATGGTTGCCGATTGGCATTTTAAAAATAGGTGCCGATAGGCATTTCAGATATAGAAGCCGATAGGCATTTCAAATATAGGTGCCGATAGGCGTTCCAGATATGATTGCCGATAGGCATTTCAAATATAGGTGCTGATAGGCATTTCAGATGTAGTTTCCGATAGGCATTTCAAAAATAGGTGCCGATAGGCATTTCAGATATAGGTGCCGATAGGCATTTCAGATATAGTTGCCGATTGGCATTTTAAAAATAGGTGCCGATAGGCATTTCAGATATAGAAGCCGGTAGGCATTTTAAATATAGGTGCCGATAGGCATTCCAGATATGGTTGCCGATAGGCATTTCAAATATAGGTGCTGATAGGCATTTCAGATGTAGTTTCCGATAGGCATTTAAAAAATTGGTGCCGATAGGCATTTCAGATGTAGGTGCCGATAGGCATTTCAGATATAGTTGCCGATTGGCATTTTAAAAATAGGTGCCGATAGGCATTTCAGATATAGAAGCCGATAGGTATTTCAAATATAGGTGTCGATAGGCATTTCAGATATAGTTGCCGATAGGCATTTCAAATATAGGTGCTGATAGGCATTTCAAATGTAGTTTCCGATAGGCATTTCAAAAATAGGTGCCGATAGGCATTTCAGATATAGGTGCCGATAGGCATTTCAGATATAGTTGCCGATTGGCATTTTAAAAATAGGTGCCGATAGGCATTTCAGATATAGAAGCCGATAGGCATTTCAAATATAGGTGCCGATAGGCATAACAGATATGGTTGCCGATAGGCATTTCAAATATAGGTGCTGATAAGCATTTCAGATGTAGTTTACGATAGGCATTTCAAAAATAGGTGCCGATAGGCATTTCAGATATAGGTGCCGATAGGCATTTCAGATATAGTTGCCGATTGGCATTTTAAAAACAGGTGCCAATAGGCATTTCAGATATAGAGGCCGATAGGTATGTCAAATATAGGTGTCGATAGGCATTATAGATACGGTTGCCGATAGGCATTTCAAATATAGGAGCAGATAGGCATTTCAGATGTAGTTTCCGAAAGGCAATTTAAAAATAGGTGCCGATAGGCATTTCAGATATAGGTGCCGATAGGCATTTCAGATATAGGTGCCGATAGGCATTTCTGATATAGTTGCCGATTGCAATTTTAAAAATAGGTGCCGGTAGGCATTTCAGATATAGAAGCCGATAGGCATTTTAAATATAGTTGCCGATAGGCATTCCAGATATGGTTGCCGATAGGCATTTCAAATATAGGTGCTGATAGGCATTTTAAATGAAGTTTCCGATAGGCATTTCAAAAATAGGTGTCGATAGGCATTTCAGATATAGGTGTCGATAGGCATTTCAGATATAGTTGCCGATTGGCATTTTAAAAATAGGTGCCGATAGGCATTTCAGATATAGTTGCCGATTGGCATTTTAAAAATAGGTGCCGATAGGCATTTCAGATATAGAAGTCGATAGGCATTTCAAATATAGGTGCCAATAGGCATAACAGATATGGTTGCCGATAGGCATTTCAAATATAGGTGCTGATAAGCATTTCAGATGTAGTTTACGATAGGCATTTCAAAAATAGGTACCGATAGGCATTTCAGATATAGGTGCCGATAGGCATTTCAGATATGGTTGCCGATAGGCATTTCAAATTTAGGTGCTGATAGGCATTTCAGATGCAGTTTCCGATAGGCATTTCAAAAATAGGTGCCGATAGGCATTTCACATATAGGTGCCGATAGGCATTTCAGATATAGTTGCCGATTGCCATTTTAAAAATAGGTGCCGATAGGCATTTCAGATATAGAAGTCGATAGGCATTTCAAATATAGGTGCCAATAGGCATAACAGATATGGTTGCCGATAGGCATTTCAAATATAGGTGCTGATAAGCATTTCAGATGTAGTTTACGATAGGCATTTCAAAAATAGGTACCGATAGGCATTTCAGATATAGGTGCCGATAGGCATTTCAGATATGGTTGCCGATAGGCATTTCAAATTTAGGTGCTGATAGGCATTTCAGATGCAGTTTCCGATAGGCATTTCAAAAATAGGTGCCGATAGGCATTTCACATATAGGTGCCGATAGGCATTTCAGATATAGTTGCCGATTGCCATTTTAAAAATAGGTGCCGATAGACATTTCAGATATAGAAGCCGATAGGCATTTCAAATATAAGTGCCGATAGGCATTCCAGATATGGTTGCCGATAGGCATTTCAAATATAGGTGCTGATAGGCATTTCAGATGTAGTTTCCTATAGGCATTTCAAAAATAGGTGCCGATAGGCATTTCAGATATAGGTGCCGATAGGCCTTTCAGATATAGTTGCCGATTGCCATTTTAAAAGTAGGTGCCGATAGGCATTTCAGATATAGAAGCCGAGAGGCATTTCAAATATAGGTGCCGATAGGCATTCCAGATATGGTTGCCGATAGGCATTTCAAATATAGGTGCTGATAGGCATTTCAGATGTAGTTTCCGATTGGCATTTCAAAAAAAGGTGCCGATAGGCATTTCAGATATAGGTGCCGATTGGCATTTTAAAAATAGGTGCCGATAGGCATTTCAAATATAGGTGCCGATAGGCATTCCAGATATGGTTGCCGATAGGCATTTCAAATATAGGTGCTGATAGGCATTTCAGATGTAGTTTCCGATTGGCATTTCAAAAAAAGGTGCCGATAGGCATTTCAGATATAGGTGCCGATTGGCATTTTAAAAATAGGTGCCGATAGGCATTTCAGATATAGAAGCCGATAGGCATTTCAAATATAGGTGCCGATAGACATTCCAGATATGGTTGCCGATAGGCATTTCAAATATAGGTGCTGATAGGCATTTCAGATGTAGTTTCCGTTGCGCATTTCAAAAATAGGTGCCGATAGGCATTTCAGATATAGGTGCCGATAGGCATTTCAGATATAGTTGACGATTGGCATTTAAAAAATAGGTGTCGATAGGCATTTCAGATATAGAAGCCGATAGGCATTTCAAATATAGGTGCCGATAGGCATTCCAAATATGGTTGCCGATAGGCTTTTTAAATATAGGTGCTGATAGGCATTCCATATGTAGTTTCCGATAGGCATTTCAAAAATTGGTGCCGATAGGCACTTCAGATATAGGTGCCGATAGGCATTTCAGATATAGAAGCCGATAGGTATTTAAAATATAGGTGCCGATAGGCATTTCAGATATAGAAGTTGATAGGCATTTAAAATATAGGTGCCGATAGGCATTCCAGATATGGTTGCCGATAGGCATTTCAAATATAGGTGCTGATAGGCATTTCAGATGTAGTTTCCGATAGGCATTTCAAAAATTGGTGCCGATAGGCATTTCAGATATAGGTGCCGATAGGCATTTCAGATATAGTTGCCGATTGGCATTTTAAAAATAGGTGCCGATAGGCATTTCAGATATAGAAGCCGATAGGTATTTCAAATATAGGTGTCGATAGGCATTTCAGATATGGTTGCCGATAGGCATTTCAAATATAGGTGCTGATAGGCATTTCAGATGTAGTTTCCGTTGCGCATTTCAAAAATAGGTGCCGATAGGCATTTCAGATATAGGTGCCGATAGGCATTTCAGTTATAGTTGACGATTGGCATTTTAAAAATAGGTGTCGATAGGCATTTCAGATATAGAAGCCGATAGGTATTTCAAATATAGGTGCCGATAGGCATTCCAAATATGGTTGCCGATAGGCATTTTAAATATAGGTGCTGATAGGCATTCCATATGTAGTTTCCGATAGGCATTTCAAAAATTGGTGCCGATAGGCACTTCAGATATAGGTGCCGATAGGCATTTCAGATATAGAAGCCGATAGGTATTTAAAATATAGGTGCCGATAGGCATTTCAGATATAGAAGTTGATAGGCATTTAAAATATAGGTGCCGATAGGCATTCCAGATATGGTTGCCGATAGGCATTTCAAATATAGGTGCTGATAGGCATTTCAGATGTAGTTTCCGATAGGCATTTCAAAAATAGGTGCCGATAGGCATTTCAGATATAGGTGCCGATAGGCATTTCAGATATAGTTGCCAATTGGCATTATAAAAAAAGGTGCCGATAGGCATTTCAGATATAGAAGCCGATAGGTATTTCAAAAATAGGTGCCGATTGGCATTTCAGATATAGGTGCCGATAGGCATTTCAGATATAGTTGCCGATAGGCATTTCAGATATAGTTGCCAGTTGGCATTTTAAAAATAGGTGCCGATAAGCATTTCAGATATTGAAGCCGATAGGCATTTCAAATATAGGTGGCGATAGGCATTCCAGATATGGTTGCCGATAGGCATTTCAAATATAGGTGCTGATAGGCATTTTAGATGTAGTTTCCGATAGGCATTTCAAAAATTGATGCCGATAGGCATTTAAGATATAGGTGCCGATAGGCATTTCAGATATAGTTGCTGATTGGCATTTTAAAAATAGGTGCCGATAGGCATTTCAGATATAGAAGCCGATAGGCAGTTCAGATATAGGTGCCGATAGGCATTTCAGATATAGGTGCCGATAAGCATTTCAAATATAGGTGCTGATAGGCATTTTAGATGTAGTTTCCGATAGGCATTTCAAAAATTGATGCCGAAAGGCATTTAAGATATAGGTGCCGATAGGCATTTCAGATATAGTTGCTGATTGGCATTTTAAAAATAGGTGCCGATAGGCATTTCAGATATAGAAGCCGATAGGTATTTCAAATATAGGTGTCGATAGGCATTTCAGATATGGTTGCCGATAGGCATTTTAAATATAGGTGCTGATAGGCATTTCAGATGTAGTTTCCGATAGGCAAATGAAAAAATAGGTGCTGATAGGCATTTCAGATGTAGTTTCCGATAGGCATTTCAAGAATAGGTGTCGATAGGCATTTCAGATATAGGTGTCGATAGGCATTTCAAATATAGGTGTCGATAGGCATTTCAGATATGGTTGCCGATAGGCATTTCAAATATAGGTGTCGATAGGCATTTCAGATATAGGTGTCGATAGGCATTTCAGATATAGGTGTCGATAGGCATTTCAGATATAGGTGTGGATAGGCATTTCAGATATAGGTGCCGATAGGCATTTCAGATATAGTTGCCGATTGGCATTTTAAAAATAGGTGCCGATAGGCATTTCAGATATAGAAGTCGATAGGCATTTCAAATATAGGTGCCAATAGGCATAACAGATATGGTTGCCGATAGGCATTTCAAATATAGGTGCTGATAAGCATTTCAGATGTAGTTTACGATAGGCATTTCAAAAATAGGTACCGATAGGCATTTCAGATATAGGTGCCGATAGGCATTTCAGATATGGTTGCCGATAGGCATTTCAAATTTAGGTGCTGATAGGCATTTCAGATGCAGTTTCCGATAGGCATTTCAAAAATAGGTGCCGATAGGCATTTCACATATAGGTGCCGATAGGCATTTCAGATATAGTTGCCGATTGCCATTTTAAAAATAGGTGCCGATAGACATTTCAGATATAGAAGCCGATAGGCATTTCAAATATAAGTGCCGATAGGCATTCCAGATATGGTTGCCGATAGGCATTTCAAATATAGGTGCTGATAGGCATTTCAGATGTAGTTTCCTATAGGCATTTCAAAAATAGGTGCCGATAGGCATTTCAGATATAGGTGCCGATAGGCCTTTCAGATATAGTTGCCGATTGCCATTTTAAAAGTAGGTGCCGATAGGCATTTCAGATATAGAAGCCGAGAGGCATTTCAAATATAGGTGCCGATAGGCATTCCAGATATGGTTGCCGATAGGCATTTCAAATATAGGTGCTGATAGGCATTTCAGATGTAGTTTCCGATTGGCATTTCAAAAAAAGGTGCCGATAGGCATTTCAGATATAGGTGCCGATTGGCATTTTAAAAATAGGTGCCGATAGGCATTTCAAATATAGGTGCCGATAGGCATTCCAGATATGGTTGCCGATAGGCATTTCAAATATAGGTGCTGATAGGCATTTCAGATGTAGTTTCCGATTGGCATTTCAAAAAAAGGTGCCGATAGGCATTTCAGATATAGGTGCCGATTGGCATTTTAAAAATAGGTGCCGATAGGCATTTCAGATATAGAAGCCGATAGGCATTTCAAATATAGGTGCCGATAGACATTCCAGATATGGTTGCCGATAGGCATTTCAAATATAGGTGCTGATAGGCATTTCAGATGTAGTTTCCGTTGCGCATTTCAAAAATAGGTGCCGATAGGCATTTCAGATATAGGTGCCGATAGGCATTTCAGATATAGTTGACGATTGGCATTTAAAAAATAGGTGTCGATAGGCATTTCAGATATAGAAGCCGATAGGCATTTCAAATATAGGTGCCGATAGGCATTCCAAATATGGTTGCCGATAGGCTTTTTAAATATAGGTGCTGATAGGCATTCCATATGTAGTTTCCGATAGGCATTTCAAAAATTGGTGCCGATAGGCACTTCAGATATAGGTGCCGATAGGCATTTCAGATATAGAAGCCGATAGGTATTTAAAATATAGGTGCCGATAGGCATTTCAGATATAGAAGTTGATAGGCATTTAAAATATAGGTGCCGATAGGCATTCCAGATATGGTTGCCGATAGGCATTTCAAATATAGGTGCTGATAGGCATTTCAGATGTAGTTTCCGATAGGCATTTCAAAAATTGGTGCCGATAGGCATTTCAGATATAGGTGCCGATAGGCATTTCAGATATAGTTGCCGATTGGCATTTTAAAAATAGGTGCCGATAGGCATTTCAGATATAGAAGCCGATAGGTATTTCAAATATAGGTGTCGATAGGCATTTCAGATATGGTTGCCGATAGGCATTTCAAATATAGGTGCTGATAGGCATTTCAGATGTAGTTTCCGTTGCGCATTTCAAAAATAGGTGCCGATAGGCATTTCAGATATAGGTGCCGATAGGCATTTCAGTTATAGTTGACGATTGGCATTTTAAAAATAGGTGTCGATAGGCATTTCAGATATAGAAGCCGATAGGTATTTCAAATATAGGTGCCGATAGGCATTCCAAATATGGTTGCCGATAGGCATTTTAAATATAGGTGCTGATAGGCATTCCATATGTAGTTTCCGATAGGCATTTCAAAAATTGGTGCCGATAGGCACTTCAGATATAGGTGCCGATAGGCATTTCAGATATAGAAGCCGATAGGTATTTAAAATATAGGTGCCGATAGGCATTTCAGATATAGAAGTTGATAGGCATTTAAAATATAGGTGCCGATAGGCATTCCAGATATGGTTGCCGATAGGCATTTCAAATATAGGTGCTGATAGGCATTTCAGATGTAGTTTCCGATAGGCATTTCAAAAATAGGTGCCGATAGGCATTTCAGATATAGGTGCCGATAGGCATTTCAGATATAGTTGCCAATTGGCATTATAAAAAAAGGTGCCGATAGGCATTTCAGATATAGAAGCCGATAGGTATTTCAAAAATAGGTGCCGATTGGCATTTCAGATATAGGTGCCGATAGGCATTTCAGATATAGTTGCCGATAGGCATTTCAGATATAGTTGCCAGTTGGCATTTTAAAAATAGGTGCCGATAAGCATTTCAGATATTGAAGCCGATAGGCATTTCAAATATAGGTGGCGATAGGCATTCCAGATATGGTTGCCGATAGGCATTTCAAATATAGGTGCTGATAGGCATTTTAGATGTAGTTTCCGATAGGCATTTCAAAAATTGATGCCGATAGGCATTTAAGATATAGGTGCCGATAGGCATTTCAGATATAGTTGCTGATTGGCATTTTAAAAATAGGTGCCGATAGGCATTTCAGATATAGAAGCCGATAGGCATTTCAGATATAGGTGCCGATAGGCATTTCAGATATAGGTGCCGATAAGCATTTCAAATATAGGTGCTGATAGGCATTTTAGATGTAGTTTCCGATAGGCATTTCAAAAATTGATGCCGAAAGGCATTTAAGATATAGGTGCCGATAGGCATTTCAGATATAGTTGCTGATTGGCATTTTAAAAATAGGTGCCGATAGGCATTTCAGATATAGAAGCCGATAGGTATTTCAAATATAGGTGTCGATAGGCATTTCAGATATGGTTGCCGATAGGCATTTTAAATATAGGTGCTGATAGGCATTTCAGATGTAGTTTCCGATAGGCAAATGAAAAAATAGGTGCTGATAGGCATTTCAGATGTAGTTTCCGATAGGCATTTCAAGAATAGGTGTCGATAGGCATTTCAGATATAGGTGTCGATAGGCATTTCAAATATAGGTGTCGATAGGCATTTCAGATATGGTTGCCGATAGGCATTTCAAATATAGGTGTCGATAGGCATTTCAGATATAGGTGTCGATAGGCATTTCAGATATAGGTGTCGATAGGCATTTCAGATATAGGTGTGGATAGGCATTTCAGATATAGGTGCCGATAGGCATTTCAGATATAGTTGCCGATTGGCATTTTAAAAATAGGTGCCGATAGGCATTTTAGATATAGAAGCCGATAGGCATTTCAAATATAGGTGCCGATAGGCATTCCAGATATGGTTGCCGATAGGCATTTCAAATATAGGTGCTGATAGGCATTTCAGATGTAGTTTCCGATAGGCATTTCAAAAATAGGTGTCGATAGGCATTTCAGATATAGGTGTCGATAGGCATTTCAGATATAGGTGTCGATAGGCATTTCAGATATAGGTGTCGATAGGCATTTCAGATATAGGTGTCGATAGGTATTTCAGATATAGGTGTCGATAGGCATTTCAGATATAGGTGTCGATAGGCATTTCAGATATAGGTGTCGATAGGCATTTCAGATATAGGTGCCGATAGGCATTTCAGATATAGTTGCCGATTGGCATTTTAAAAATAGGTGCCGATAGGCATTTCAGATATAGAAGCCGATAGGCATTTCAAATATAGGTGCCGATAGGCATTCCAGATATGGTTGCCGATAGGCATTTCAAATATAGGTGCTGATAGGCATTTCAGGTGTAGTTTCCGATAGGCATTTCAAAAATAGGTGTCGATAGGCATTTCAGATATTATAGGTGTCGATAGGCATTTCAGATATAGGTGTCGATAGGTATTTCAGATATAGGTGTCGATAGGCATTTCAGATATAGGTGCCGATAGGCATTTCAGATATAGTTGCCGATTGGCATTTTAAAAATAGGTGCCGATAGGCATTTCAGATATAGAAGCCGATAGGCATTTCAAATATAGGTGCCGATAGGCATTCCAGATATCGTTGCCGATAGGCATTTCAAATATAGGTGCTGATAGGCATTTCAGATGTAGTTTCCGATAGGCATTTCAAAAATAGGTGTCGATAGGCATTTCAGATATAAGTGTCGATAGGCATTTCAGATATAGGTGTCGATAGGCATTTCAGATATAGGTGTCGATAGGCATTTCAGATATAGGTGTCGATAGGCATTTCAGATATAGGTGTCGATAGGCATTTCAGATATAGGTGTCGATAGGCATTTCAGATATAGGTGTCGATAGGCATTTCAGATATAGGTGTCGATAGGCATTTCAGATATAGGTGCCGATAGGCATTTCAGATATAGTTGCCGATTGGCATTTTAAAAATAGGTGCCGATAGGCATTTCAGATATAGAAGTGGATAGGCATTTCAAATATAGGTGCCGATAGGCATTCCAGATATGGTTGCCGATAGGCATTTCAAATATAGGTGCTTATAGGCAGTTTAGATGTAGTTTCCGATAGGCATTTCAAAAATTGATGCCGATAGGCATTTCAGATATAGGTGCCGATAGGCATTTCAGATATAGTTGCCGATTAGCATTTTAAAAACAGGTGCCGATAGGCATTTCAGATATAGAGGCCGATAGGTATTTCAAATATAGGTGCCGATAGGCATTTCAGATATAGGTGCCGATAGGCATTCCAGATATGGTTGCCGATACGCATTTCAAATCTAGGTGCTTATTAGCAGTTTAGATGTAGTTTCCGATAGGTATTTCAAAAATTGATGCCGATAGGCACTTCAGATATAGGTGCCGATAGGCATTTCAGATATAGTTGCCGATTGGCATTTTAAAAACAGGTGCCGATAGGCATTTCAGATATAGAGGCCGATAGGTATTTCAAATATAGGTGCCGATAGGCATTTCAGATATAGAAGCCGAAAGGTATTTCAAATATAGGTGTCGATAGGCATTTCAGATATGGTTGCCGATAGGCATTTCAAATATAGGTGCTGATAGGCATTTCAGATGTAGTTTCCGATAGGCAAATAAAAAAATAGGTGCCGATAGGCATTTCAGATATAGGTGCCGATAGGCATTTCAGATATAGTTGCCGATTGGCATTTTAAAAATTGGTGCCGATAGGCATTTTAGATGTAGTTTCCGATAGGCATTTCAAAAATAGGTGCCGATAGGCATTTCTGATATAGGTGCCGATAGGCATATCAGATATAGTTGCCGATAGGCATTTAAAATATAGGTGCCGATAGGCATTTCAAATATAGGTGTCGATAGGCATTTCAGATATGAATGCCGAAAGGCATTTCAGATATAGGTGCCGATAGGCATTTCTGATGTGGTTGCCGATAGGCATTTCAAATATAGGTGCTGATAGGCATTTCAGATGTAGTTTCCGATAGGCATTTCAAAAATAGGTGTCGATAGGCATTTCAGATATAGGTGCCGATAGGCTTTTCAGATATAGTTGCCGATTGGCATTTTAAAAATAGGTGCCGATAGGCATTTCAGATTAGAAGCCGATAGGCATTTCAAATATAGGTGCCGATAGGCATTCCAGATATGGTTGCCGGTAGGCATTTCAAATATAGGTGCTGATAGGCATTTCAGATGTAGTTTCCGATAGGCATTTCAAAAATAGGTACCGATAGGCATTTCAGATATAGGTGCCGATAGGCATTTCAGACATGGTTGCCGATATGCATTTTAAAAATAGGTGCCGATAGGCATTTCAGATATAGAAGCCGATAGGCATTTCAAATATAGGTGCCGATAGGCATTCCAGATATGGTTGCCGATAGGCATTTCAAATATAGGTGCTGATAGGCATTTCAGATGTAGTTTCCGATAGGCATTTCAAAAATAGGTGCCGATAGGCATTTCAGATATAGGTGCCGATAGGCATTTCAGATATAGTTGCCGATTGGCATTTTAAAAATAGGTGCCGATAGGCATTTCAGATATAGAAACCGATAGGCATTTTAAATATAGGTGCCGATAGGCATTCCAGATATGGTTGCCGATATGCATTTCAAATATAGGTGCTGATAGGCATTTCAGATGTAGTTTCCGATAGGCATTAAAAAAATTGGTGCCGATAGGCATTTCAGATATAGGTGCCGATAGGCATTTCAGATATAGTTGCCGATTGGCATTTTAAAAATAGGTGCCGATAGGCATTTCAGATATAGAAGCCGATAGGTATTTCAAATATAGGTGTCGATAGGCAATTCAGATATGGTTGCCGATAGGCATTTCAAATATAGGTGCTGATAGGCATTTCAAATGTAGTTTCCGATAGGCATTTCAAAAATAGGTGCCGATAGGCATTTCAGATATAGGTGCCGATAGGCATTTCAGATATAGTTGCCGATTGGCATTTTAAAAATAGGTGCCGATAGGCATTTCAGATATAGAAGCCGATAGGCATTTCAAATATAGGTGCCGATAGGCATTCCAGATATGGTTGCCGATAGGCATTTCAAATATATGTGCTGATAGGCATTTCAGATGTAGTTCCCGATAGGCATTTCAAAAATAGGTGCCGATAGGCATTTCAGATATAGGTGCCGATAGGCCTTTCAGATATAGTTGCCGATTGCCATTTTAAAAGTAGGTGCCGATAGGCATTTCAAATATAGAAGCCGAGAGGCATTTCAAATATAGGTGCCGATAGGCATTCCAGATATGGTTGCCGATAGGCATTTCAAATATAGGTGCTGATGGGCATTTCAGATGTAGTTTCCGATTGGCATTTCAAAAAAAGGTGCCGATAGGCATTTCAGATATAGGTGCCGATTGGCATTTTAAAAATAGGTGCCGATAGGCATTTCAGATATAGGTGCCGATAGGCATTACAGATATAGTTGCCGATTGGCATTTTAAAAATAGGTGCCGATAGGCATTTCAGATATAGAAGCCGATAGGCATTTCAAATATAGGTGCCGATAGACATTCCAGATATGGTTGCCGATAGGCATTTCAAATATAGGTGCTGATAGGCATTTCAGATGTAGTTTCCGTTGCGCATTTCAAAAATAGGTGCCGATAGGCATTTCAGATATAGGTGCCGATAGGCATTTCAGATATAGTTGACGATTGGCATTTAAAAAATAGGTGTCGATAGGCATTTCAGATATAGAAGCCGATAGGCATTTCAAATATAGGTGCCGATAGGCATTCCAAATATGGTTGCCGATAGGCTTTTTAAATATAGGTGCTGATAGGCATTCCATATGTAGTTTCCGATAGGCATTTCAAAAATTGGTGCCGATAGGCACTTCAGATATAGGTGCCGATAGGCATTTCAGATATAGAAGCCGATAGGTATTTAAAATATAGGTGCCGATAGGCATTTCAGATATAGAAGTTGATAGGCATTTAAAATATAGGTGCCGATAGGCATTCCAGATATGGTTGCCGATAGGCATTTCAAATATAGCTGCTGATAGGCATTTCAGATGTAGTTTCCGATAGGCATTTCAAAAATTGGTGCCGATAGGCATTTCAGATATAGGTGCCGATAGGCATTTCAGATATAGTTGCCGATTGGCATTTTAAAAATAGGTGCCGATAGGCATTTCAGATATAGAAGCCGATAGGTATTTCAAATATAGGTGTCGATAGGCATTTCAGATATGGTTGCCGATAGGCATTTCAAATATAGGTGCTGATAGGCATTTCAGATGTAGTTTCCGTTGCGCATTTCAAAAATAGGTGCCGATAGGCATTTCAGATATAGGTGCCGATAGGCATTTCAGATATAGTTGACGATTGGCATTTTAAAAATAGGTGTCATTAGGCATTTCAGATATAGAAGCCGATAGGCATTTCTGATATAGGTGCCGATAGGCATATCAGATATAGTTGCCGATAGGCATTTAAAATATAGGTGCCGATAGGCATTTCAAATATAGGTGTCGATAGGCATTTCAGATATGAATGCCGAAAGGCATTTCAGATATAGGTGCCGTTAGGCATTTCTGATGTGGTTGCCGATAGGCATTTCAAATATAGGTGCTGATAGGCATTTCAGATGTAGTTTCCGATAGGCATTTCAAAAATAGGTGTCGATAGGCATTTCAGATATAGGTGCCGATAGGCTTTTCAGATATAGTTGCCGATTGGCATTTTAAAAATAGGTGCCGATAGGCATTTCAGATTAGAAGCCGATAGGCATTTCAAATATAGGTGCCGATAGGCATTCCAGATATGGTTGCCGATAGGCATTTCAAATATAGGTGCTGATAGGCATTTCAGATGTAGTTTCCGATAGGCTTTTCAAAAATAGGTACCGATAGGCATTTCAGATATAGGTGCCGATAGGCATTTCAGACATGGTTGCCGATATGCATTTTAAAAATAGGTGCCGATAGGCATTTCAGATATAGAAGCCGATAGGCATTTCAAATATAGGTGCCGATAGGCATTCCAGATATGGTTGCCGATAGGCATTTCAAATATAGGTGCTGATAGGCATTTCAGATGTAGTTTCCGATAGGCATTTCAAAAATAGGTGCCGATAGGCATTTCAGATATAGGTGCCGATAGGCATTTCAGATATAGTTGCCGATTGGCATTTTAAAAATAGGTGCCGATAGGCATTTCAGATATAGAAACCGATAGGCATTTTAAATATAGGTGCCGATAGGCATTCCAGATATGGTTGCCGATATGCATTTCAAATATAGGTGCTGATAGGCATTTCAGATGTAGTTTCCGATAGGCATTAAAAAAATTGGTGCCGATAGGCATTTCAGATATAGGTGCCGATAGGCATTTCAGATATAGTTGCCGATTGGCATTTTAAAAATAGGTGCCGATAGGCATTTCAGATATAGAAGCCGATAGGTATTTCAAATATAGGTGTCGATAGGCAATTCAGATATGGTTGCCGATAGGCATTTCAAATATAGGTGCTGATAGGCATTTCAAATGTAGTTTCCGATAGGCATTTCAAAAATAGGTGCCGATAGGCATTTCAGATATAGGTGCCGATAGGCATTTCAGATATAGTTGCCGATTGGCATTTTAAAAATAGGTGCCGATAATCATTTCAGATATAGAAGCCGATAGGCATTTCAAATATAGGTGCCGATAGGCATTCCAGATATGGTTGCCGATAGGCATTTCAAATATATGTGCTGATAGGCATTTCAGATGTAGTTCCCGATAGGCATTTCAAAAATAGGTGCCGATAGGCATTTCAGATATAGGTGCCGATAGGCCTTTCAGATATAGTTGCCGATTGCCATTTTAAAAGTAGGTGCCGATAGGCATTTCAAATATAGAAGCCGAGAGGCATTTCAAATATAGGTGCCGATAGGCATTCCAGATATGGTTGCCGATAGGCATTTCAAATATAGGTGCTGATGGGCATTTCAGATGTAGTTTCCGATTGGCATTTCAAAAAAAGGTGCCGATAGGCATTTCAGATATAGGTGCCGATTGGCATTTTAAAAATAGGTGCCGATAGGCATTTCAGATATAGGTGCCGATAGGCATTACAGATATAGTTGCCGATTGGCATTTTAAAAATAGGTGCCGATAGGCATTTCAGATATAGAAGCCGATAGGCATTTCAAATATAGGTGCCGATAGACATTCCAGATATGGTTGCCGATAGGCATTTCAAATATAGGTGCTGATAGGCATTTCAGATGTAGTTTCCGTTGCGCATTTCAAAAATAGGTGCCGATAGGCATTTCAGATATAGGTGCCGATAGGCATTTCAGATATAGTTGACGATTGGCATTTAAAAAATAGGTGTCGATAGGCATTTCAGATATAGAAGCCGATAGGCATTTCAAATATAGGTGCCGATAGGCATTCCAAATATGGTTGCCGATAGGCTTTTTAAATATAGGTGCTGATAGGCATTCCATATGTAGTTTCCGATAGGCATTTCAAAAATTGGTGCCGATAGGCACTTCAGATATAGGTGCCGATAGGCATTTCAGATATAGAAGCCGATAGGTATTTAAAATATAGGTGCCGATAGGCATTTCAGATATAGAAGTTGATAGGCATTTAAAATATAGGTGCCGATAGGCATTCCAGATATGGTTGCCGATAGGCATTTCAAATATAGCTGCTGATAGGCATTTCAGATGTAGTTTCCGATAGGCATTTCAAAAATTGGTGCCGATAGGCATTTCAGATATAGGTGCCGATAGGCATTTCAGATATAGTTGCCGATTGGCATTTTAAAAATAGGTGCCGATAGGCATTTCAGATATAGAAGCCGATAGGTATTTCAAATATAGGTGTCGATAGGCATTTCAGATATGGTTGCCGATAGGCATTTCAAATATAGGTGCTGATAGGCATTTCAGATGTAGTTTCCGTTGCGCATTTCAAAAATAGGTGCCGATAGGCATTTCAGATATAGGTGCTGATAGGCATTTCAGATATAGTTGACGATTGGCATTTTAAAAATAGGTGTCATTAGGCATTTCAGATATAGAAGCCGATAGGCATTTCAAATATAGGTGCCGATAGGCATTCCAAATATGGTTGCCGATAGGCATTTTAAATATAGGTGCTGATAGGCATTCCATATGTAGTTTCCGATAGGCATTTCAAAAATTGGTGCCGATAGGCACTTCAGATATAGGTGCCGATAGGCATTTCAGATATAGAAGCCGATAGGTATTTAAAATATAGGTGCCGATAGGCATTTCAGATATAGAAGTTGATAGGCATTTAAAATATAGGTGCCGATAGGCATTCCAGATATGGTTGCCGATAGGCATTTCAAATATAGGTGCTGATAGGCATTTCAGATGTAGTTTCCGATAGGCATTTCAAAAATAGGTGCCGATAGGCATTTCAGATATAGGTGCCGATAGGCATTTCAGATATAGTTGCCAATTGGCATTATAAAAAAAGGTGCCGATAGGCATTTCAGATATAGAAGCCGATAGGTATTTCAAATATAGGTGTCGATAGGCATTTCAGATATGGTTGCCGATAGGCATGTCAAATATAGGTGCTGATAGGCATTTCAGATATAGTTGCCGATTGGCATTTTAAAAATAAGTGCCGATAGGCATTTCAGATATAGGTGCCGATAGGCATTTCAGATATAGTTGCCGATGGCATTTTAAAAATAGGTGCCGATAGGTATTTCAGATATAGAAGCCGATAGGCATTTCAAATATAGGTGTCGACAGGCATTCCAGAGATGGTTGCCGATAGGCATTCCAAATATAGGTGCTGATAGACATTTCAGATGTAGTTTCCGATAGGCATTTCAAAAATAGGTGCCGATTGGCATTTCAGATATAGGTGCCGATAGGCATTTCAGATATAGTTGCCGATAGGCATTTCAGATATAGTTGCCAGTTGGCATTTTAAAAATAGGTGCCGATAAGCATTTCAGATATAGAAGCCGATAGGCATTTCAAATATATGTGCTGATAGGCATTTCAGATGTAGTTTCCGATAGGCATTTCAAAAAAAGGTGCCGATAGGCATTTCAGATATAGGTGCCGATAGGCATTTCAGATATAGTTGCCAATTGGCATTTTAAAAATATGTGCCGATAAGCATTTCAGATATAGAAGCCGATAGGCATTTCAAATATAGGTGGCGATAGGCATTCCAGATATGGTTGCCGATAGGCATTTCAAATATAGGTGCTGATAGGCATTTTAGATGTAGTTTCCGATAGGCATTTCAAAAATTGATGCCGATAGGCATTTAAGATATAGGTGCCGATAGGCATTTCAGATATAGTTGCCGATTGGCATTTTAAAAATAGGTGCCGATAGGCATTTCAGATATAGAAGCCGATAGGTATTTCAAATATAGGTGTCGATAGGCATTTCAGATATGGTTGCCGATAGGCATTTCAAATATAGGTGCTGATAGGCATTTCAGATGTAGTTTCCGATAGGCAAATGAAAAAATAGGTGCCGATAGGCATTTCAGATATAGGTGCCGATAGGCATTTCAGATATAGGTGCCGATAGGCATTTCAGATATAGTTGCCGATTGGCATTTTAAAAATAGGTGCCGATAGGCATTTCAGATATAGAAGCCGATAGGCATTTCAAATATAGGTGCCGATAGGCATTCCAGATATGGTTGCCGATAGGCATTTCAAATATAGGTGCTGATAGGCATTTCAGATGTAGTTTCCGATAGGCATTTCAAAAATAGGTGTCGATAGGCATTTCAGATATAGGTGTCGATAGGCATTTCAGATATAGGTGTCGATAGGCATTTCAGATATAGGTATCGATAGGCATTTCAGATATAGGTGTCGATAGGCATTTCAGATATAGGTGTCGATAGGCATTTCAGATATAGGTGTCGATAGGCATTTCAGATATAGGTGTCGATAGGCATTTCAGATATAGGTGCCGATAGGCATTTCAGATATAGTTGCCGATTGGCATTTTAAAAATAGGTGCCGATAGGCATTTTAGATATAGAAGCCGATAGGCATTTCAAATATAGGTGCCGATAGGCATTCCAGATATGGTTGCCGATAGGCATTTCAAATATAGGTGCTGATAGGCATTTCAGATGTAGTTTCCGATAGGCATTTCAAAAATAGGTGTCGATAGGCATTTCAGATATAGGTGTCGATAGGCATTTCAGATATAGGTGTCGATAGGCATTTCAGATATAGGTGTCGATAGGCATTTCAGATATAGGTGTCGATAGGCATTTCAGATATAGGTGTCGATAGGCATTTCAGATATAGGTGCCGATAGGCATTTCAGATATAGTTGCCGATTGGCATTTTAAAAATAGGTGCCGATAGGCATTTCAGATATAGAAGTGGATAGGCATTTCAAATATAGGTGCCGATAGGCATTCCAGATATGGTTGCCGATAGGCATTTCAAATATAGGTGCTTATAGGCAGTTTAGATGTAGTTTCCGATAGGCATTTCAAAAATTGATGCCGATAGGCATTTCAGATATAGGTGCCGATAGGCATTTCAGATATAGTTGCCGATTGGCATTTTAAAAACAGGTGCCGATAGGCATTTCAGATATAGAGGCCGATAGGTATTTCAAATATAGGTGCCGATAGGCATTTCAGATATAGGTGCCGATAGGCATTCCAGATATGGTTGCCGATACGCATTTCAAATCTAGGTGCTTATTAGCAGTTTAGATGTAGTTTCCGATAGGTATTTCAAAAATTGATGCCGATAGGCATTTCAGATATAGGTGCCGATAGGCATTTCAGATATAGTTGCCGATTGGCATTTTAAAAACAGGTGCCGATAGGCATTTCAGATATAGAGGCCGATAGGTATTTCAAATATAGGTGCCGATAGGCATTTCAGATATAGAAGCCGATAGGTATTTCAAATATAGGTGTCGATAGGCATTTCAGATATGGTTGCCGATAGGCATTTCAAATATAGGTGCTGATTGGCATTTCAGATGTAGTTTCCGATAGGCAAATAAAAAAATAGGTGCCGATAGGCATTTCAGATATAGGTGCCGATAGGCATTTCAGATATAGTTGCCGATTGGCATTTTAAAAATTGGTGCCGATAGGCATTTTAGATGTAGTTTCCGATAGGCATTTCAAAAATAGGTGCCGATAGGCATTTCAGATATAGGTGCCGATAGGCATATCAGATATAGTTGCCGATAGGCATTTAAAATATAGGTGCCGATAGGCATTTCAAATATAGGTGTCGATAGGCATTTCAGATATGAATGCCGAAAGGCATTTCAGATATAGGTGCCGATAGGCATTTCTGATGTGGTTGCCGATAGGCATTTCAAATATAGGTGCTGATAGGCATTTCAGATGTAGTTTCCGATAGGCATTTCAAAAATAGGTTTCGATAGGCATTTCAGATATAGGTGCCGATAGGCTTTTCAGATATAGTTGCCGATTGGCATTTTAAAAATAGGTGCCGATAGGCATTTCAGATTAGAAGCCGATAGGCATTTCAAATATAGGTGCCGATAGGCATTCCAGATATGGTTGCCGATAGGCATTTCAAATATAGGTGCTGATAGGCATTTCAGATGTAGTTTCCGATAGGCATTTCAAAAATAGGTACCGATAGGCATTTCAGATATAGGTGCCGATAGGCATTTCAGACATGGTTGCCGATATGCATTTTAAAAATAGGTGCCGATAGGCATTTCAGATATAGAAGCCGATAGGCATTTCAAATATAGGTGCCGATAGGCATTCCAGATATGGTTGCCGATAGGCATTTCAAATATAGGTGCTGATAGGCATTTCAGATGTAGTTTCCGATAGGCATTTCAAAAATAGGTGCCGATAGGCATTTCAGATATAGGTGCCGATAGGCATTTCAGATATAGTTGCCGATTGGCATTTTAAAAATAGGTGCCGATAGGCATTTCAGATATAGAAACCGATAGGCATTTTAAATATAGGTGCCGATAGGCATTCCAGATATGGTTGCCGATATGCATTTCAAATATAGGTGCTGATAGGCATTTCAGATGTAGTTTCCGATAGGCATTAAAAAAATTGGTGCCGATAGGCATTTCAGATATAGGTGCCGATAGGCATTTCAGATATAGTTGCCGATTGGCATTTTAAAAATAGGTGCCGATAGGCATTTCAGATATAGAAGCCGATAGGTATTTCAAATATAGGTGTCGATAGGCAATTCAGATATGGTTGCCGATAGGCATTTCAAATATAGGTGCTGATAGGCATTTCAAATGTAGTTTCCGATAGGCATTTCAAAAATAGGTGCCGATAGGCATTTCAGATATAGGTGCCGATAGGCATTTCAGATATAGTTGCCGATTGGCATTTTAAAAATAGGTGCCGATAGGCATTTCAGATATAGAAGCCGATAGGCATTTCAAATATAGGTGCCGATAGGCATTCCAGATATGGTTGCCGATAGGCATTTCAAATATAGGTGCTGATAGGCATTTCAGATGTAGTTCCCGATAGGCATTTCAAAAATAGGTGCCGATAGGCATTTCAGATATAGGTGCCGATAGGCCTTTCAGATATAGTTGCCGATTGCCATTTTAAAAGTAGGTGCCGATAGGCATTTCAAATATAGAAGCCGAGAGGCATTTCAAATATAGGTGCCGATAGGCATTCCAGATATGGTTGCCGATAGGCATTTCAAATATAGGTGCTGATAGGCATTTCAGATGTAGTTTCCGATTGGCATTTCAAAAAAAGGTGCCGATAGGCATTTCAGATATAGGTGCCGATTGGCATTTTAAAAATAGGTGCCGATAGGCATTTCAGATATAGGTGCCGATTGGCATTTTAAAAATAGGTGCCGATAGGCATTTCAGATATAGGTGCCGACAGGCATTACAGATATAGTTGCCGATTGGCATTTTAAAAATAGGTGCCGATAGGCATTTCAGATATAGAAGCCGATAGGCATTTCAAATATAGGTGCTGATAGGCATTTCAGATGTAGTTTCCGTTGCGCATTTCAAAAATAGGTGCCGATAGGCATTTCAGATATAGGTGCCGATAGGCATTTCAGATATAGTTGACGATTGGCATTTAAAAAATAGGTGTCGATAGGCATTTCAGATATAGAAGCCGATAGGCATTTCAAATATAGGTGCCGATAGGCATTCCAAATATGGTTGCCGATAGGCTTTTTAAATATAGGTGCTGATAGGCATTCCATATGTAGTTTCCGATAGGCATTTCAAAAATTGGTGCCGATAGGCACTTCAGATATAGGTGCCGATAGGCATTTCAGATATAGAAGCCGATAGGTATTTAAAATATAGGTGCCGATAGGCATTTCAGATATAGAAGTTGATAGGCATTTAAAATATAGGTGCCGATAGGCATTCCAGATATGGTTGCCGATAGGCATTTCAAATATAGCTGCTGATAGGCATTTCAGATGTAGTTTCCGATAGGCATTTCAAAAATTGGTGCCGATAGGCATTTCAGATATAGGTGCCGATAGGCATTTCAGATATAGTTGCCGATTGGCATTTTAAAAATAGGTGCCGATAGGCATTTCAGATATAGAAGCCGATAGGTATTTCAAATATAGGTGTCGATAGGCATTTCAGATATGGTTGCCGATAGGCATTTCAAATATAGGTGCTGATAGGCATTTCAGATGTAGTTTCCGTTGCGCATTTCAAAAATAGGTGCCGATAGGCATTTCAGATATAGGTGCCGATAGGCATTTCAGATATAGTTGACGATTGGCATTTTAAAAATAGGTGTCATTAGGCATTTCAGATATAGAAGCCGATAGGCATTTCAAATATAGGTGCCGATAGGCATTCTAAATATGGTTGCCGATAGGCATTTCAAATATAGGTGCTGATAGGCATTTCAGATGTAGTTTCCGATAGGCATTTCAAAAATAGGTGCCGATAGGCATTTCAGATATAGGTGCCGATAGGCATTTCAGATATAGTTGCCAATTGGCATTATAAAAAAAGGTGCCGATAGGCATTTCAGATATAGAAGCCGATAGGTATTTCAAATATAGGTGTCGATAGGCATTTCAGATATGGTTGCCGATAGGCATGTCAAATATAGGTGCTGATAGGCATTTCAGATATAGTTGCCGATAGGCATTTCAAAAATAGGTGCCGATAGGCATTTCAGATATAGGTGCCGATAGGCATTTCAGTTATAGTTGCCGATTGGCATTTTAAAAATAGGTGCCGATAGGCATTTTAGATGTAGTTTCCGATAGGCATTTCAAAAATAGGTGCCGATAGGCATTTCAGATATAGGTGCCGATAGGCATATCAGATATAGTTGCCGATAGGCATTTAAAATATAGGTGCCGATAGGCATTTCAAATATAGGTGTCGATAGGCATTTCAGATATAAATGCCGAAAGGCATTTCAGATATAGGTGCCGATAGGCATTTCTGATGTGGTTGCCGATAGGCATTTCAAATATAGGTGCTGATAGGCATTTCAGATGTAGTTTTCGATAGGCATTTCAAAAATTGATGCCGATAGGCATTTCAGATATAGGTGCCGATAGAGACTTCAGATATAGTTGCCGATTGGCATTTAAAAAATAGGTGCCGATAGGCATTTCAGATATAGAAGCCGATAGGTATTTCAAATATAGGTGTCGATAGGCATTTCAGATATGGTTGCCGATAGGCATTTCAAATATAGGTGCTGATAAGCATTTCAGATGTAGTTTCCGATAGGCAAATGAAAAAATAGGTGCCGATAGGCATTTCAGATATAGGTGCCGATAGGCATTTCAGATATAGTTGCCGATTGGCATTTTAAAAATAGGTGCCGATAGGCATTTCAGATATAGAAGCCGATAGGCATTTCAAATATAGGTGCCGATAGGCATTCCAGATATGGTTGCCGATAGGCATTTCAAATATAGGTGCTGATAGGCATTTCAGATGTAGTTTCCGATAGGCATTTCAAAAATAGGTGTCGATAGGCATTTCAGATATAGGTGCCGATAGGCATTTCATATATAGTTGCCGATTGGCATTTTAAAAATAGGTGCCGATAGGCATTTCAGATATAGAAGCCGATAGGCATTTCAAATATAGGTGCCGATAGGCATTCCAGATATGGTTGCCGATAGGCATTTCAAATATAGGTGCTGATAGGCATTTCAGATGTAGTTTCCGATAGGCATTTCAAAAAGAGGTGCCGATAGGCATTTCAGATATAGGTGCCGATAGGCATTTCAGACATGGTTGCTGATTGGCATTTTAAAAATAGGTGCCGATAGGCATTTCAGATATAGAAGCCGATAGGCATTTCAAATATAGGTGCCGATAGGCATTCCAGATATGATTGCCGATAGGCATTTCAAATATAGGTGCTGATAGGCATTTCAGATGTAGTTTCCGATAGGCATTTCAAAAATAGGTGCCGATAGGCATTTCAGATATAGGTGCTGATAGGCCTTTCAGATATATTTGCCGATTGGCATTTTAAAAATAGGTGCCGATAGGCATTTCAGATATAGAAGCCGATAGGCATTTTAAATATAGGTGCCGATAGGCATTCCAGATATGGTTGCCGATAGGCATTTCAAATATAGGTGCTGATAGGCATTTCAGATATAGAAGCCGATAGGTATTTCAAATATAGGTGTCGATAGGCAATTCAGATATGGTTGCCGATAGGCATTTCAAATATAGGTGCTGATAGGCATTTCAAATGTAGTTTCCGATAGGCATTTCAAAAATAGGTGCCGATAGGCATTTCAGATATAGGTGCCGATAGGCATTTCAGATATAGTTGCCGATTGGCATTTTAAAAATAGGTGCCGATAGGCATTTCAGATATAGAAGCCGATAGGCATTTCAAATATAGGTGCCGATAGGCATTCCAGATATGGTTGCCGATAGGCATTTCAAATATAGGTGCTGATAGGCATTTCAGATGTAGTTCCCGATAGGCATTTCAAAAATAGGTGCCGATAGGCATTTCAGATATAGG